>PVJA010002138.1:0-77366 GCA_004027025.1 Myocastor coypus | reverse complement strand
CAGAAAACTAAACTGGGAAATTTTATTCCACCGAGCTATTCCCCTACTAGGTGTCTTCCTGGAGGAGCTAAAGCTCCCTGCATACATACCTCCGCTTATGGTGGCACAAGGCACAACAACAAGTCTTGGAAGTACTCTGTATGTTCACTCGCAGACAAATGGGTAAGAAAACGTGGTACTTATATACAAAGGAGAACTGTGCTGCTGTATAGATAGATAAATTTGAGTCACTTGTGAGAAACTAGATGCACATTTAACCTAGAATTTTAAAAGAAATAAATCAGACATCTACATTTAAATATCCCATGGCAGGGCTGGTCAAATAGTTCAGCAGATTAAAGCACCCGCAAGCAGGCACAAGGACCAGGGGTTCAATCCCTGGGCCGGCCATGCTGGCTCCGCCCCCAGGGAATGGTGTGATAGTAATTGAAACTGGACTTGGCAGTGTGCACCTGTAATCCCAGCTTTTGGGAGGCTGTAAACAGGCAGATCACTATGAACCCAATCTAGTAGTGGTATCCTGAACACCTTGCAGACCCTTCCCAAATAAATAAATAAGTATCACATGTCTTCTCTTGTATGACAAGCCTAAAGTCACCTAGAGAGAAAACATTCTCTCAGGCTTTCACAGAGAGCAAACTGGTCAAGCAATGGCTGTGACTCATCCTGATGGCTGACACTGACAACAGTTCTACAAGCACTGTGCATGGTTCCAAGGTGAATCCTGGGGGGATTTGACTGACCTTGGGAGATGTAGAGACTGCGTGTTTTGTTATACAGGTCTTACTTTAACTTGTCCTTGGCCACCCAGCTGAAAAATTTGAACATAATGCATGAAATGTAAGGGTAGTTTGGTATGCTGTGCTGTGGAAGGTTCTAATCAACAGCTTCCAGCATTGCCAGCTTCGCCAGTAACACACTGCAATTATGGAACATTTGACTATGTGTGCAACTGCCTTCTCTTGGATCAAGGAGACGAAATCTGTTGTACTAATGACCATTGGGAGATTTATCATGTCTGCACCCTATGCTCTGTGTAACTACAATGAGGACAACAGTATGCATTGTATCAATTATTGGGAATGTACTGCTGACGTGATTTGAAACTGTCACATTGTCATTTCTTATTAAAAATAATAAAAAATTAAAATTAAAAAAGAAAAGAAATAAAAGAGCAAAGTAAAAGCTACATAACAGGAAATAAGGAGCCAAAATTTTGCAAGCGGGAAGGGAACCAAGAGATGGAGGAATGGTAAGAGGACGGGAAAGGGACATACCACGAATGTGCCAGGAACCTGCACCAATTCCCATGATGCATGCATTCACTAAGTACTGCAATCATGCACTAATTAAATAAGTAAATAATTTTTCACTAATTAATTAACTTGACACAGAGTCTCACTGCACAGTTCAGACTCATAGCGATCCTTCTGTCTCAGCCTTCCCAGCACTAGGATTACAGGAGTGCACCACCATGCCTAGTTTTGGGGTCAGCACAGTGCTCCTAGTGTTCCAAGGCCCACACAGCATGTGGTACCTGGGTTCGAACTTGCGTTTGCTGGGCAGGCGTGTAGACCACTGAGGTATCTCTTGAGCCCAAGTAAATGATGTTTAAAGGCTCATTACTTCTCATTCTGCATTTGTTCTCTCCTCGAACATGGGAATGCTGAGCCCTCCACCAGGAGGTGTGGCTGGAGCCCTGGGCAGTGCTTCTCACAAGCAGCCCCAGATACAGAGGCAAGGTATTGTGGGAACTGCAGCGGACAGTTCAGAGATGCTGCGTATCTCTCCTAATAAATCATCCTCACAGCACTGGCACACCCTGCCCCTGCTCTGACCCAACCCTTTGAGAAAAATAATCCACTGATGGGTTGAATCATTGGCTGTGAAACACTGAAGGCTACAACACTTACACAGCCTCAGCAAGACCCCATCAGGGGTCTCTGCGTCATGACACAACAGGGAAAAATCACAGTGAAGATACACCTCTGGGTCCATGAGCTCATCTCCATCATGTTGTATTGCTGGTTTGTTTGTCCAACATTATAAAAAAGCAGAATGTGGGGCGATTTATAGTAAGTCCTAAAGGAAGACAGGTGCTGTAACATGATAAGATAAATCAAGAGGAGAGGGGAATAAAGGCAACAAAGAATTGCATGTGAGGGTAAAGGTCGGAGGACAAAATGTCAAAATTTATATGGTTCTAGAAAGTTGGTTGTCAATTTGGATGATTCCTAGAGGCCAGAGCAAGAAGGAAATGACCCCAGTTATGGGCTACATGAAGCTCATACTCAGAGAAAACACTCTCTTCTGTAGAACCAAAAGAGGAGAGTAGGTAGTACCAGCACTGCGTGGTGTCATGGGTGTTAGCATAAGCAAGGTCTATAAAAAACCCAACAAAGAAGGTTCAATGCCCCTTCACGTATGCTGGAAGCATTGTTATTAGTAGTAATGGTTAAAAACAGGGCCAAAACAATGTAGCCCAAAACCAAATTATTTATAGATAAAACATACTCTCCTTCCTCTAAACTAAAAACAAACAAACAAACAAAAAACTCAGTCTTCTTATATAGTATTCATTACCTTAAAATCTAGACTTTAAACAAACTAGAGTTGATCTTATCTACAAGGTGAGATAAGAGCAGTATTAATCTCATCGATCTAAATGAGGATTTACAACAAATATGTTTTGGAAAATAAAATAGTATTTTCCAGGAATCAGGTGCTATTATTAAGACAGCAGTCAACATTCAATAAGGCAATGATGGTGGGTATAAAACGTGTTTCTTTAATCAAACTCAAAGCTAACGGAAGTCTGAATCAGGTTTCAACAGTATTAAAGGAATAATGTGACAGCAGCAAGCCATACTCAGGAACATTTCCTTTAACTAATGGATCACACAGTTTTGTTCAGTGTTTATATACCACCATGAAAATTCATTACATAAACTCTGAGGGTATATAAAAAGAAAGGATAAGTTTAGAATTCTAAAATAATGCCTTTAGTGTTCCTAATACTTGGTGTCCATTTCCATTAAGACACCTAAAATCTTCACCTCTGAATTTACGAAAATGTATTAACTGGAAGAGCCTAGAACCTACCTTTGGCAGCACAAGGAGATAGCTTAGAATCCTGTCTGGCTCCACAGTGACTGCCTCTGGGTCTCTGAGCATTCAATCTGTTTGGCTACTCTGAGCCTTGATTTCCTTATCAGGAAACCAGGGATCTTTCCCTATCTCGCTGGTTTTTCCAAGGCCAAGCGCAATGCCACAGCTGCACGCAAGTGGCCCACTTGTGTGCACCTTGCCCCATCACCTCTCATGTTGTCGTCCCTCTTTTAATCCAGCTGTGTCTTTGTCTCTCCAGGGAGCCCTTGACCTATACCCATCTTGAACAGGAGTGTGTCTGTCATCTACAAAGGCCTTGCACACGCTGTAGGCAGGCAGCAAATGTTCAGAGAGGGAGGCAGATTCACTTCTTCCTTGGCCAAGTGGCTGTTAAGCACCTGTTTTCTGGAGACCCACTATGCAGGCACTCAGAAGGAGATGACTATGACAGTCCCAACCTCCAGGAGCTCCAGTGGTACTGCACACATGATAAGAGCCAACATGCAGGCTGGCTCACAGGACTCTCCTGAGACACAGGACATGGGACCTACTTCAAAGTGGACCCAAATGCAGCAGTGGGTATGGTGCTATGAATACCTGGATCACAAAGAAGAGGGAGATATTTCAATTTAGCTTTGAAGGACCATGGAAGGACCATTGCACTGAAGGTCCATTGCACTGAGAAGAAAAGCTCTAGGCAGAAAGATATGAAAAGGGAACAGAAAGGGAAGGAGTGAGAGAGGCAGTCCTAAACACAGACAGCTCCCCATGGCTGAGAATAGAGCGAGGTGAGCCTGCCTGAGAACACAGAAGCCAGACTGCCCTGCCTGCAGGCAGTAGCTGCAGGCAACTGAAAGAGACCTCACAGGTCCCAGGAGCACATAGCCCAGGTGTGGCTCCTGCAAATCCACAGAGTGAGAAACCCAACTTGGGCAGCAAGTTTTGCCTCTCATCATTTTTATCTGCAATAATAATCATTTCTCACTGCACCATGCGGGATGAGCTGTCAGGTATTACAAGGTTTTGAGTCTGGGCATTCTCTTTAAAGCACAAGGAAGCCGGGCGTGGTGGCGCACGCCTGTAATCCCAGCACTCGGGAGGCTGAGGCAGGAGGATCGGTGCGAGTTCGAGACCAGCCTGGGCTACAAAAGTGAACTCAAGGCCAGCCTGAACTGCATAGCAAGACCCTGTCTCAAAAAGACAAAAAATAAAAAATAAAAAATAAAAAAATAAAGCACAAGGGCATAAAACTGTGCTGAGAAGTCAGGAGATGTAAGAATTACTTTGGGTACCTCACCAGAGTGAGCTCTTTCTCTTCAGGGTCAGGCAGCCGCAGTGGTAGGAGGTAATGAAGTGAGGCCACCATTTGTGTCCATCTCTTGGGCTTGGCTCACTCACCCTTCTCACTGTCCACTATGTCATCATATGGCGGGAGCGCCCTGTTGGAATCCTCCAGGAAGATGCCAGTGCCCTGTTCTGGGACTTCCTGGCCTCCAGAACCTGAATCCAGGTAAGCCTCTCTCTTCAGAAGTCACCCAGTCTCAGGTATCCAGTTATGGCAATAGAGAAGGCACTAAGGTGCACTTGCTTGTGCACTCATGCCTGAAAGCTCCTATGTGGGTGTAAATCTCAGAAACCACCTCAACACAGAGACTTCAGCCCTGTGGCCAGGCTCCACCACAGTGGTACAACAGGGAGCAAGGGGGACAGCTTAGGTTCTTCTGTAGTGGTACTAGTTCACAAGTCATGGGAGACTACAGGCCAGCAATATGGGATGGGGGGGCCAACTTCCCACTTGAACCCTGGCCCAGGCCAGACAAGGACATGTGGATCCTACACTCACTGCTCGTCCTGACTGAGCTGAGCCCTCCACCAGGAACCATGCTCAATTCCTGATATGTGAGTCTGAGAAACACCCAATGACTGGCATTCCCTTGGGTCTTACAGAAAGAAAAGACAAGTATTTCACAAGGCCGTCCTAGTGAAGGAAATTTTAAACAAACAAATACCACACTTGGTAACTTCTCCTGCTGATTTACCTAAAATATATCTGGCCATTATTTTCTTTCCTTTCTGTAAGCAGCATTTCATTATTCTCTAAGTTGGCCACGCATGGTGGGGACCTCTCAACATCAAGCCAAGAGAGCATGCACCCGATGTCCCCAAGTTGCCTGGCTTTGGGGAAAGCACACAAATTCATTCCTGCACACCCCCTTCTGGCACCTGTGCAGATCCCGTGATGAACTCCTTATGCAGGAGCCCCACCCACCTGCCCACTCCAAGTCACCTCCAGCAGATGCCACTTCCTCCCCTCCTCAGAGATGAAGAGGCACCTGGCACACTCTCCCATCACTGACAATCCTATCCTCTTTGCCCTCTTCTCAGATACAGATTTCTACCATCTTCCTGTCTGAAAAAAAGGGGAAAGGGTATCTCTGCCTCGCTCATGGTTTGCTAGTCCAATCTCAATTACTGTAAAACAGGATACATGAATGACTCAAATTTCCTCACAAAAGAATCTGCACTTGGCGGGAGGCAACCCAATTTCCATCATTGTCTCTCTGACAAAAAGCACACCCAACAATGCTAGACATGGCCCGGTTTCCTGGGGCTATCAATGAGGATGGATGCCCGACAAAGAGTGCCTTTCTGTTGTTTCCTGATTTGTGAATGTATTTATTTGAACCATCTCACAGAAGCATCAAAATTCAATCGCCCTTGGCAAATCCTGAACAAGCCAGCCACACGGAGAGCCGTCCTCCACAAAAATATCCCCTCACTGCTTCGGGCATTGAACTCCAGATCATCTCCCCTGGACCTGCTCCACAAGGAGGCCTTTCTAACACCTGCCGTCCACACACCCTCGTGCCTCACATCTGTTTCTGAGAAAGCACTTATAAGAGAGTGTGGGGGGGGAGCAGCGCACAGTCACACAGGTTCATTTAATAGGTCAGAGGTGTGTCCTGGGTGTCTGGGTGTTTAGAAACTCTGCAGCTTATTCTAACATGTAGCAAAGTGTTGGAAACAGAGCAACACAGATTAAGAACCTTGGAGACAATATGACCCCACACACAGGCCAGGAAAGACTGGGCATGTGACTTAACTTCCACCAAAACAAGGAGCACTCAGAATCCATCCTGCCCCTGTCCATTTGTAGAAGCTGATGATCTACATAAAATGTTCATCATATAGCGTGAAGTGCTATCATTAGGCACACAAATGTTCCCATGCAAAGACTTTATGCCCTAACTACTAGAACACGATGTAAATGATTCAGACGGTGAAAATCTAGACTTCTGGATTAATGAGATTCATATGAAACTTGAAGATCTGGACTGATGGCACCATACAGATCTAGGACATGTGATTTTGCACATAGCAGGGATGTGAATGTTTAGGGATACAGGGCAGAGCGGAACCGAGAGAAGAATGGCCTCCCCTATAGCAGAAGAAAGCTGCCTTGGTCCTACTGGCTTCTCACAGTCTCCCAGCCTAGTGCAGTCCCAGTCCACAGGGCCTGGGCAGGGCCCCAGGCAATTCTCCTAAACCGGATATGCTGTCTCTGGAGAGTCTGCGCCCCTTGACGCAGGGCCTGCCCACTGGTACAGCGAGCCAAGGTGAAAAGGGACCCAGAAAGGGGCCAGAAGTTACAAGCTACAAGGCAGCAGGAGTGAAGACTATTACATACTCTCTCTTCAGAGAATATAATTAGGAGACACAGAGAGATGGGTCTTAGTAGAAGTGGAAACTCAGGGCCTTGCATGGAGTCCTATGCAATGGGAAGAACAAGCCACTGAAGTTCTCAAGGGGACTGCGGGCTCCTTCCTGTGAGGAAATTCTCTTCAGGTTCTGTGAGGCCAGACTCCTGGCTCTTCTGGACTCCAGAACCATTCTCCCCACCTTCTGCAGTGTATGGCCTTCCAACAAGTCCCTGGCCATGCAGCTCAGGGTGGACCAGCCATGTATTCCCTGCTGCCCACATTCCCATGATCTGGCCCTAGAGCAGCACACATATAGTATCCATATTTTGTGCTTGGCAAAGAGGAGAAAAGTATGAGCATCTCAGTGTTGCAGACTTTCTCTAGGATAACAAACTGGGGCTTTACCAAGTCCCAAATCTGTGACTTTGGCAATGTGCTTAGAAGTTTCTGAGCCTCATTACCTATCTCTATAAAGCTAAGAAAGTGCTACTTCACCAATAATGGTCACGGAGTAGAATACAATCGTCCAACACTAAAGGAAGTATCCATTATATATTGTTTGCCTTTTCCCCTCCCACCATTTCATTTACACAGCAATTCTTTGGAGTAAAGACTAGGATATTTCCCAAATGTATTTTCAGTACCATCTATCTTTGGGATATTTACCCCATACTTTTTAAGAAGAACCAGTAGAGCATTATTCGAAAACTATATCTGCTATAATACAAAATCTGATACAAGGGTGATGACAATCAGGGTCAATGTTTAAATTAAAAGCTTTAACAATTTATCACAATGGAAAAAATATTATCATTAATCCTCTCAAGAAAGTCCCTCTTGATGCAAACTCATTTACCCTGTCACTCCTGCCACTTTCTGAAGCAATTCTAGGAATTCTTGGTCAGTGCTGTCTTTCATTGAGCTACTGTGGCTGCCACAAGGATCTGAAGTGGTGCGAGATGTTTTACAGTAATCTCTGAAGAACAGAAATACTACAGTGTGTCTCCATCTACTCTACTCCCTGGATCTGACAATGTGTGACTCTTGGCTCGTACCCAAAGTCAAAGTGACCACAAAAGGCAAATACTTTGAGTCAGTTCAAGACATCAAGGCGGTCATAACAGCCCAAGACTCCAGAGCAGCCTCAGAAAGTAGCAAGAATGATGGGGTCGGTGTCTGAAGCAAGGGGGGAATGTTTCAATCAAGGTTGATGGTGTTGTATCTTTTAGTGTAATGAATGTTAAACTTCCACTGCAACACTGCCATCTTTTTTTTTTTTTTGCATGTTAACTTACCCTAACTCTCTGATGCCATTTCAGGATTCCTCTGCCACGCACGCGTGAGCGCGCGCGCGCACACACACACACACACGTACGCACGCACGCACGCACACGCACACACACATGTACACACGCATGCACGCACACGCACACCTACCTCAATGCCTTTTCTCCTGTGAAATGCATACTACAGCCAGTAAGGTGATCGCAGACCCAGAGTACACCTGGCCATCACCACCAGGCCTCCCTCCTCAGGTGCTTAGCTCACTCTCAGAGGTCCCAACGCACCATGACGATGCATGCTGAGCTTATTCCAGTCAGATTCACTGCAGAATTACTTGCTCAGCCTGGGCTGTTTCACAGTGGAACCCCTGAGGACAGTGGAGTATCCCAGGGACAGAATAGCAGAGCTGTTACCTCCTGGACCCAAAGGGATGATAGGACAATAGAGGAAGCCAGAGGGAAGCCCACAGAGTTGCCTTCAACAGAGCAATGACCTGACCTCCAGTAGTGGTAAGAAGTCCCCAAGGGGAAACAAAACACAGATTCCACTTTCTCTTCCCCCTGCTGGGACTCCCCATCAGGCAGCTCCCATCAGCAGGCAAGGAGCCAGGAGCCATAGTACCGACAGCTGGCACAGGGCACTGAAGGGCAAACAGGAGCAGAAGAGCAGAACCTCCATGAGGAGGCTCCCGCCGCAGCCATCTTCTTTGAACTTCCCAAAAACAAAAAGGAAAAGTGACAAATGAGGGCCACGGATATAGCTCAGCAGCATAAGGGCCTGCTGGCAAGTACAAGGTTCAGAGTTCTACCCCCGGTACTGCAAAAAAGAAAAAAAAAAAAAAAAAAGTGACAAATGAAAACTAGGATGGCAGTCATGTGTGACTGCTAGGCATCTGGGTTTGTGCTCCATGCTGCATGCTCCCTGCTACGCGAAATATTTGCTTACCTGGAAAAACAAGTGCTGTTAGCCCCATTTTGTAGCAGGAGAAACCAAGGCTCAAAACTGATAAAACATCTAGCCTCTTGTTGCATTTCTAGGATGAATCCAGATATAGAACCCCAGCTCATCTCACCCTAAATAGGAAGTGTTTCTAGCCATCTAGCCTGCTTGCATGGACTGTCATCTTTACCCACTTGTCCTGTGTCCCATGTTGTGCCCGAGGCTGCCTGATGGACAGATGGGTCCCTGTTCACTTTCACCCTCCTTTGCTCCTGAGCCAATACAATGCAAGAGAGCCCTACACATGTAGTAGCCAAATACATAAAATTACAAAATATTATAAATTTTCACAAACCTATTTTTTGTCAGTTTAAAAATAACCTCTTTTACTGAACACTCAGAAGCTTGTTTTCTCTCCTAGACCATTTCTTTTTACATACGTTTCATATTGAGATCCACAACTCATCACTCCCACAAGAAATACCCCCGGGCTCCTTGTCTGTTCAGGCAAGCACTTGGAAAATTCGGAAAACAGTTTATATTAATCTCTGTCTGCCAAGTGCAGTAATTCTTGGTAGCCTCCTCCCATGCAAACTTTTAAGAGAAATGTGCTTGTTTCTTTAAGCATATCCAACTGTATTCATTAAAATGGATTCTCTGTATAAAAGCTTGATCACTAATAATAAAATCAATGAAATGACTAACACTAAGACCTCAGCAGCTCTGTCTGGCATTGCGTGTTTGTGATGTCACCTGCTGGGTCTCCCTAAAGGCCTTGCTGGCATTTCATCATTAATTCAGCCACAGACTCTGCAGGGCACCAAGGGTGAGCTCCTGTGGACTCCAGGTGGAGCTACAGCCCGAGGCCCAAACAACTCACTTGCTTCTACCTTTGCCTCCCTGCTGGCTTGCTGGGAAGACAATGAGCCTTGTCAGGACCCTACATCAGTGCAAGGAGAGGAGCCTGCCTCATTTACGAGGGAGGTCTCTGGTCTTACTGCATCTGTACACTCACTGGACATTCCCTTCCAAGGAGCACGGTCTAGGGCGCCTACATCTCTCCTTTGCATTCTTATTTGTCTTTAAGCCATGTCAGCAGATTATGTCTGCATAATCATGCAGACAGGAGAAAAGGTGAGCCCAAGATTTCCCAGCGAGTAAGTGTTGTAGACAGAAATGGAATCCATCTCTTCTGGACACCAGGATCTTTTGTGTACCTGGCAAATTGAGCCCAAATTCAGTGTACTGAGTGGGATTGTCAGTTCTAGAATGACAACTGAAAGTAGGGCTGGGTTTTGGTTATGCCACCCTGAATGACAATGAGATGGCATTTCTGTCTGTAGCATCTCAGTTACGAAAGCCCCGGTCTCGTGGCTCCAACTACTGAAGTGATGCCTCCTTCACCCCCTTCTTCATCTGCTAAAGTCAGACTCCACTTCTTCTCAACCTGCTAGTGCTGGGCACCTTTGCCCTACCCCTTGCTCCAAGCCCTGCTGGCAACTGACCTGAATAAGGATATTCTTCTCTCTGGAGAGAACTTCAACCTGCAGTCATAAAAATTTACAGCCTAACTAAGAACATTGTTTAAAGACAAAAAGGTTACAATGATAACAGAATTAATACTTTTTGGCTGCCAAGTGTCAAACAAATAAATCAACGTCTCCTGTGCTTTAATTGCGTTAGCCCTGAAATGTAGGCTGGTCTTGAGGAGGTGCCATTAATTAGAAGTTTCCGGAAAGCAGCAAGCTAGTCCTGCAAAGTCACTGGGTTTCTGCAATCCACAAGGTTTTACCAGTGAGTGCCTGTCCAAGGAGGAAAGGAACAATGATCAGAGGAAGCCTGAAAAGATCTCCTCCCTTTAGGAATTCCAGGAGGAAACACCTACAGAAAATCAGAGCTGAAAAATGGAGCTATCAAATACTCCTTTGAAAATTTCACAAAAGCTCTGAACTCTTTTTTCCCAAGCTCAAGTCAAGAACTTAAAATGTAAAGTGGAGATTTAAAAAAAAAAAAAAAAAAAAAAAAAAGTAGATTCAAAAGGAGACATAAACCCAATATATTTTAAAAGCACAATTTAAAAATTGTCAGTGTGATGCATAATCCCTCTTATCTCCTAACTTTTATCCCACCATTTTGGTTGATGGCCACCATGACTTTACAGTAAAATCAGAAGTTGCTTCTAATAATCGTAGGGCTCTCTGGACAAAAGGCACTTTCACACTGGTGCACCTAGATAACATTCTCCTCATGCCCTTGAGAAAACACAGAACAGGAATACACATCTTCATTGTAAACACTGAATAACAGAGGCTCTGGAAAGAACTACAACTGGGGATCATCAGTGAAAGTGCCCCACTTGCAGTCCAGGGATTGAAAGCTGGAAAGGATGCTGGGTGTCACCCAGAAGAATGGCCTAGATCCTTCATTTGCAGAAGAGGAAGTATCTTAAATAGACTGAAGGGTTTGTCCAAAGTTGCTCGATTCATAAATTACACAAAACAAAGAACAAGCACCTGATTCTAGTAAATTGTGCATAGCATAGCAGAATCACTGGCCTCCCATTCCATTTCTGCCTCTACTGGGTCTAAGAAGCACATCATTCATAACATCAGCCCCAGAGGGCACTTCTATAACGATTTTATGTTATTAGACAATTTCTATCTTGATTCATTTTTATAGGGTCCCTGCCTCAAAGAAAAAGATATTTTTTGAAATATTTCAAAAAGCATAAAAGGGACCTTCAAAAGAATTAAAAGACAGTTAAGACTTTGTGCTTGCTTTGTAGAAAGAGCCCACTGTTAAGAATTGATTTTTCACACACTTCCCTTCAGACTGGCATTCTAGAAAACACTTCCCCAGAACTTGGGGTTCAGGTGCCAAAGAACTCAGCTGCTTTTACACTGGGGAATGACCTGAGCATGCGCAATGCAAGCACAACCCAGTAACTTGAGCAAATTAATTTTTAATAAAAATCTTGACTCTAAGATGAAAAAAAGTAAATTAAATATTACATTACCATGTTAATCATGTTATGGCACAGATCCTGGAAATGCAGCCGTGCTGGCCCTCCTGGGAACAGAGCTGCCCCACAAAGACAGAAGGACAAAGTGCACAGTTGACAGCCTGCAAGTGGCTGTGAGAGATCAGAGGACTTAAGGTGTGGTCACATGGGGAGCCACAGTCCAGGTCCTGCCATAAACGCCATCCAGGTGACCATGGGTGGTGGTGTGCAGAACTCTCTGTGCCCAAGACATCTACTGACTCAATTGATGGGCACACAGTCCTGAGCAGAGGCTGGCTAGCATGAGTTGCGTGCTTCTGAGGATGCACACTTATGTTCTCCCAGGAGGAGGTAGATGATAGGGATGTCAAACAGTAAATAATAAGCCAGGGGCTCATGGTCATCGGAAGGAAAGTCGGAATGGAGAGGGGAAGAGAGTGCTGGAGACAGGTCAATATGTAAATGAGGCAAGGATGGTATGGTGGTGATACTGCGGCACTGGTGAGCCAGAAACACTTAAGATGAAAGGCATAGTGTGTAAATATCTGAGGAAAGAGACTTCCAGCCGAGGGAAGTAAAAGCTCAACCCTGAGATGGAAATGAGCCAAGCAATTAAAGAGTGAGCATGTTCCTATAGTGTGCAGGAGGGAGACACAGAAGGTACAGTCAATAATGGGAGGGTTAAAGCCACCAAGGGAAAGAGTGTGGCAGAGGGCTGGCCTCCTTAGTCACTAGCTACCTGACCCCAGGAAAGGAAAACTTCAGTGAAGGTCCATTCTCACGTTTGTAGGGGAAAATAAGAATAACCTCATCACCTCTAATGCATTAATACATTAATATTGCTCTTCCCCTTCAGTGGGAGTATTTCACCGTGATGGCCCTCTTGCATATCCATATGGATGTAACAGCTACACCTCCCTGCCACAGATGAGAAACCCAGACACAGACTTAAGGTTCATATGCAAGAAAAGACAGGCGGGAGGTATCAGAACCAGGATTTAAACACATTCTGGTTCTCCAAGCCTATTGCACTGAGCTGTTTGGGTGATGGCTCCAGCATGAGAACAGCTGTAGAGACATGCAGCGTAAGAAGGGCCACACTGCCCTCAAAGGTCAAACCTGCTCTGGTGGAAGCACTCATCTTCTCAATTTGAATGTAAAACAGTGGCACTAGGTGGGGTGAAGCTGAGGACTAAAATTCCAGGGTCCATGTGCAAGACAAAGTCAGTGTTAATTCCAGTCTCTTAACCCCTGGGGTCCTAAAGAACTCAGCCCTGGAATGTGAAGATGAATTTTAACCGCGCAGTATATAGCACTGTGCAAGAGGGAACGGGCTGCGGGTGTTCCTCCATATCTGAGGAGTGACAACCAACATAAAGATTTGTACAAACTTGTTCCACTCATGCCCTCATATCATCCCCAAGACAAGCCCCCTCCCTTTGCTTGAGGTTTTCCTATTAGTAATTGCTCAAAAACCAGAGTCCAGTGCCAAGAGACAGTCTAAAAATGTCTCTATCTTTCGGACTACACAATGGAGAAACTGAGGCTAAGAGGACACATAATGATCCTAGGTGGCTGGCTTCTACAGTCACGCAGAGGTCTCTTTTTGCTAATGAACTCAGACCAAGGGAACAAGGCATTACAAGCTAACCACCAGAGAGAACATCATCAGGGCATGAACTAATGCACCCAGGAGCAACTTTGCTTTTGAAACCCAGAATAATACAAAGGCTTTATTAAAACTCCATTTTATACCTGAGACCAGAGGGAAATCCCTGTGCATTGGATGTAAAGCAACCCCCATTCTCTCTGCACTCTTGTGCAGAGAGATGAAAGTCCAACTTCCCCAAGCTTCTCATTTGCAGAAGTGACTGGTGCTGAGGTGGGCAGGGTGCAGGGTGCAAACTCCAGCACCGCCATTTCCCACCTGTCTCTCCACTGCTCATTATCTCAGTGTTCCAGGAGGCCAGTAACACGCTCAGCCTAGTTGAACTGTCCACTTTAACAAGGTCAGGGCCAACAGAGCCTGCCTCCGATGGCACTCCCACTCATTAGGGCCCTGCCTGGGTTTGTGCATTTGCTCAGGAGCCCAGCGGTGAGGCACTACGAGAAGGTTGTGTGTATTTCGACCTGCCATTAGCCCTAAGCAGATGGAGTATATTACAGACATGGTACCCCAGCTTGTGAGTACTTACCCTCTCCACAAAAATGATGGTCAGGCTAAAGGATGGAGAAGGGTGAAGCAAAACGAACATGAGGTCTCACAGTATGGTAGGGGAAGAAGGAAGGCTTGGGACAATGTGTTGTCCAGGTAGGTGTTGCCAGGTCACCCTCCCATCACAGCTTTAGGCAAGCTACAACTTCTCAGGCCCCCTCACATTCTGCTCTATGACTGTCATGGCCTCATGCACATCTTTCTCCATAAAAAAAAAAAAAAAAAAAAAATGTCAACAATTGCATTCTGTGGTCACATGGTTATGACGTCAAACACAATCTGACCCTAAGGTTCATTTCTCTCTTCTGATGTAAAAGTTAAAAAAATGTTGTGGAGACCCTAAAAGTCACCCTAGTACCTGAGGCCATGAGATTTCTGGGCTAGCTAGGCAGAGTGACCCACCTAGGCCACAGCTTCCTTCCATGACAAGGAAGGTCAATGGCACCATCTGCTCACCATGGTGGGAAGATCCGCAGTTGAACACACAACTCATCTATTGCCATCCCTGGCACCCAGCAGTGGCCAGTCAGCTGTGCTTAGTACATTTTCTCCGTGGCATAGAAAGTGTAAGTTAGCCATTGATGCAGACTGAATGTTCATGGGTCCTCAGGTCCCTCTGTAATTACCCAATCTACAGCACAAAGGTGAGGGAGGGAAGGAGAAAAGGAGGGAAACTTAAATCTTCCAGGCTTTAGTATTCCTATCTGTGTTGGGTGACATCAGAGCTCCCCACATCGTTGTTACTATAAGTCCAGAATGTACTTGTACACCATTTATTAAGTCCCTAAGGCACGGCAAGGAATGTTTTGGTATTACTCCACCTAATCCTGAAAACAAAGGAGTAAGAGAAGGATTGCTCTCTGAATTTAAAGAGAAAATCTTGAAGAGGAAAGCTGGAATCTCCTCTAAGTGACGGAGCTGACCTGCAGCCCTAAGCCAGCGCTGTTTCTTCATCACAAATCTATGAGGCAGGACTCAGTGGCCCTGACTATTGACAAAAGAATCATGACTTCAAAAGGAATAATAGGAAACAGTGAGGACATTGTGCACATACTTCATTTTACTGTGTATTACTTACTCTATGCCTGGAAAACAAGGGGGTATTTCCTGGGATGACAGACTTCAAAAGAGCCAAACCTTAGATCTGTGCAACTGTCTTCTATTTTGCAATCAAACTTTTTGCATTTTATTTGCAGCACTTGTGCTAAATCATCTCTACACTTGACAGTCGGGCTCCATCCACCTTCCCCTCACGTGCAGAGTTTATTTTCTCTCAGAGAGCAATTATCGGCCAAATGCCAGGCTGCAGAAGGTGTTTCTCTAGCAGCAGCATCTGTCTCCTTGGCAGGCTCCTCGGGCAGTTTTACTGGCAGCCTTCACATGGCCAGGGGGGCAGTCTGAGCTTGGCTGCCCACAGCACTCAGCATCCTACCAACCTATACCTGACTGTTTCACAAAGGGAAAACAGCCTTCGATCCACCTTAGAAGTTAACGATCGCCAAAGCCAACTTAGACTCATCCAGCTTCCGTCAGGTGCCGAAAATTCCTATGATCCCCTTTGCAAAGCAAACCACCAATAAGAGCAACTTAGGCCAGAGCATCAGACACCCAGATAGCGTGCTGCAGTCAGTGTGCAATACAATGCCTACAATGGCCACGGTGATCCCCACCTTGGGTATGCATACCTTCAGAACCTCTGCATGTGCCTGGGGAGATAGCTCCATGGCACAAGTGCCTGCCTGGCAAGTACAAGGTTATGAGTTTGAAACCCGGTCCCGCAAAAAAAAAAAAAAAAAAAAAAAGAACCTCTGCATGTGAACGGAGGAAGTGGTTCATTTCTACAGGGCAAGAAGCTGCACGTGGCTTCCAGCTAACAGCCTGGGGAGACCCAAGGTCCTCATCCCAGGCCTCTGGGGATCTGGGCTGCAACTTCCCTGACAGTGAACTCGGGAACATATCTGCTCCCTGGGAGCCTGGGCTGCAGCGGCACTGGCTGGTCTCTCGACTCAGGGGTCTGAGACGCCTGTGCTTGGAGGCCCCGCTGGGCTGGCCATGGGGACTGTGGGCCAGTGACAACTGCTGCCATATTTCTGAGAGATTTCTTGCAAAGCAATAGTTAATGAACATGCACTCTTAAAAAGAAAAGAAAATTATGTTAATACAACTACTTCTTTCAAGTTTATGTAAATGTTACCACTGAGATGATGTCCTACTCATCCTACTGAAAATGACAACGCTCTTCCAATCTATTACATAGCCCCTTATGCTAGGTTGTCTTTTCATATATTTAGAATCACAGTCTGTTTGGTTAGTTTACTGCTATTATATGTTGTCCTTGAATTGGTGACATCAATTTCATACCAGAGCCTGGTGGAAATGATATCCAGATCTACTGAGTCAAAATGTGCATGTTAGGAAAATCCCCAGGTGACTTGCAGGTACATCAATATTTAACAAAATCTGTTCTAATATTTGCATTTATTACATGTCATTGTTTTTCGTCTATCTCCCATGCTCCCTACCCCAATTATTAGTAAGATACAGAAGTTACTCTTAATCCTGAATCTGGAAGTACCTAGTTTGTGGCTGTGAAGATATGCACATGACTGAAAGACAAAATGCAAGACAAGACTCTCATTGGTTCAGGCAAGGTCCCAAACTGTGTCTAAAGGGGTAGAATCAGTGATTCTGGTTCCTCCAACCCAACCTTATAACTCATGTGGTCCATATATACATATGGATGTGGAAAAATCTGCCAGAGAGCAAAAAGCCACGTGTCCACTCCATTTCACAAGCTGACACTCCTGAATGCCTACTCCTTCACCTAAATGCCCTACTTCAGATGCCGGGCACCTCCACCACGTCTATGATCCTGGCAAGTGTCAAGCTGGCCTTCAGGAATCAAAGCCAGAGGTGTCTCTTCCACAAGGCTCTCCCTAATTTCTAAGAGAGATAAAGAAATATATTATTCACTAACCTTACTGTAGTTACAGAACATTCTGACTCTGCATAGGAAATGTATTATTAAATTACCAACCTTGTTTTTACCAACTGATTTGCACAGAAAATGTTTATTGAATTCCAAAGCCTCCAAATTGAGGACAGAGAGATGACGCTAGTCTTGGGATCGCTATGCATTTTGAATGTTTATCTTGACGTGAATGAATCACCACACGTCTACCCTTTAAACTAACATAATTTGCCAACATCATGTATAAAAATAGGCTCTCCCATGAGCAACATGGACACAGCTTCCATGTTTATTCTTTGTCCCACATCTCCTGACTCACACCCCTTAACAACCACAGGTTCACTGTTTCTCTGTCATTAGCATGTGAGGTCCCCACCTGTCTCTCCATCTGTGAAACTCTCAGGGGTCACGACAGATCTTATTGAATCACCTTGTCTTTTTAGAAGTGTTGCCGGGCCCTGGGGCTAACGCTAATTACTAGACCTGTTACTACAGTACATGCTGAGCCCCTTCCAGGGAATGGAACAGCTTGTTTAGAGCTGGGGGTATGGAATACTGAGACCAGGATCTTTATCCTGGCAGAGCACAGTGTATGGCCTGGCTCCCAAAAAGATACACTGGTACCCAGAAGCTGAAGACTGGGGGAGGGCAGATTTGGGTGAAACTCAGCAGCTGCAGGCAAACACAATAGGCCTCTTCTGTGACAGTCTTTCCATGGCCACATTTGGAATCCAGGCACTTTCTTTGCATCAGTCATTGATGAATGATGCCTGTTAAGAGCAGGCATCTCAAAAGCTCATGAAGCGCCCTCGCTCTCCCACTCTTTGTTGTTGACTGTTGTCTCTTCCCCAAAGCCACCCCCTACCAGCCAACCCCTAGTTCAGGTACCTGCTTGGCCTCTCTGAGGGCATGTGAGCTCCCACGTGTTCACGAGCACATGGACACATAACAGGCCTTTTTAGTAGCACTATCTCTTCTTGCCCACCTCCCTTAGAGATGCTGCAAGAGCCACATACTGGTTTCTTGGCCTCCTTTCCGGCTGGAAGTGGCCATATGATCCATTTCTGGCACATGAAGCCTAAGCAGGGGTGGGTGGGCATCTTGCTTGGTGGGAGCTCCTTCTGCATAAGCATCTTTCCCCCTAAGGATTCTTCCTTCCCATCCTGCCTGCCTTGTTCTTCTTCTTCTTCTTCTTTTTTTTTTTTTTTTGTTTGTTTGTTTTTTTTTCAATGAAATTATGTGATGGTACAATGGTACAAGGATCTCTGGCAGCTATGCTGGGCCCATCAAGCAATTAATCCAAGTATGACACAGAGATGCAAGGAAGGACTTGAGCCTCTCAAAGCATCTTGGAACTACTCACCTCTGACTCTCAGTTCTAGCTGCTGACAAAATGACTTGTTCTTCAGTTCTCTCATCTCCCTGATCCCCAGCAAGGAGCTTGTGTACTTTGCCACATCTTGAAGTTTGAAAGTCATGGAGAAACTAGTGACAACACAGAGAAACTAGTGGCAACACAGATCATCCCCACGTCCTGTACTATTTCATCAGGGCATCACAGATGCCCTGTAAGCCCACCGAAGTGCATCTCACCACACACAGACCTCTCACTCCTAAAGGGCTCTTTCTTCTTAGAAGAAACATATCTGTTTCTTCTAGATTATGTTCACACATATGGGGTTTTACTACCAGCAATGAGCAATACAATTAGCACCCCAGGCGCTGCAGCCTCCTTTGTCTTTTCATCATTTGTTGAATGCATACTATGGTGAAAGCCCCTAAGCCCTGTTACAAGTGCACTATACACTTAACCTTATTTAATCTCAGCAAAATAAGATATTACCATAATCCACATTTTACCAAAAGAAAATGAGGCTTGAAAAATAGAAAAATAAAGAAAAGAAAAGAAAAGGAAAGGAAAGAAAAGAAAAGAAAATGAGGCTCAGAGTGACTAAGGAAATTGGCTCAGATCGCAAGAATAACAAAAGGGGAAGCTGGAATTTAAATCCAGGTAAATTCGACTTCAACCTTCGGGAATCAGTTCTGCCTAGTAACTCAGTACTACAGTGAAGAAGCAGATTCAGATCGTTTAAACACTGAAGTAAAATGGCTAAAAGGTCCACTGACCATAGCTGTTTCTTTGTATTTTAAAAATAGAAGCTGGATTCTTACAGCATGACTGGTACTAGATAAAGTAGATGGCACAATACCATTAGCAAATATTCCATTTATGTTACTTTAAGGTTTGCTTATATTTGATAGTTAATTAGAAAAACCACCTAAGAGTTTATCATTGGGTCGGCCACTAATGTGAGATCTCAGAGGGATTATTTCACATACTCCTCTCGATATACAAACGGGAAGGTGGTGTTCTCATCCCCATTGTTAAGAGGCACAAAGGTAATGTGTAGAAAGGTGTACCTCTAGGCAGGGCTGTGTCCAGCCAGCAACCCAGGCAGGGGCTTTACCCCTAGCTGTTCTATCATAATCACTCCAATTTTAGGGCTTGATTGTGCATAGGCTGAACCTAGAACAGAAAATTTATAGAAGCACTCACAATTTAATCCATTTTCCACTATACAGTACCAGCTTACATCTTCTTCCTCATGTCCAACCCTCAACAGCACTTTGATAACTGCTCTCTTTAAATCCAGCATCTCAAAACTCCTGAAATCCCACAGAATCTCTGAAACAGGCAGGATTATGAAAGGCAAGTGGTACAGATTTTTTAAACGTTGCATTTTGAACCAGAAAACTCAGAGCTTCCAATCTTATGGACCCAAGTCCATCTCTTCTTTACGACACCAGTATTAACACTCAATTTTCTAATGTGGATGAACTTGCCCCAGAACAATACCTGGCACTTCAGCAGCAAACAGTATATAGTAGTCACATTTACTAGTACATTCATCAACAAAACTGTGCTCCTCTATCAAATGCAGGAATCTTTGTATAATACCCACAACAGATGGCTCTCCAGGCTCTGTGAGAACATTTCCAAAGATAGAGAGCGTGCTTGCTTTCACCATCTCCCCAGGCAGCCGCTTCTATTATTGGACAGTTCTCACTGGCACGAAGTATTTCCTACTCTGAGCCAAAACCTGCCTCACTGAGTCCCATTGGCCCAGACTCTGACCTGCCAATATGAACAGCATAGTTCTGCTCTCTGCACACAATGGTCAGGGCTACTGCAGAGGCAATTATGTCTCCACTGTATCCTCTCTTCTCGAGGGCTTCACTTCTATGCACCTACCCCATGGCATGACTTCTATGTTATCCACAATGCCCGCTAGGCACCAGGAGTGTGCAGACAGTAGCCTAGTACCAAGTGTGAAATAACTCTCTTCTCATTAATCTGTCTTATAATCATACCGAGATTTTTTTTTAAGCAGCTAGATATATATCAGCTCTGTTTTATCTAGGGCTGAAAGGGATCTAAACCCAGTACTCAAATAGGTCAAGCTAAAACTTCCTAATCTCATCCGCCCCCTGCTCGTGTGAAATCTGGGTATCAGATTTAGCTTGAGTAAATTTGACTTGATTTACCCTGTTAACTTTGACTTCCCTCAGTTCAAAACCGTCTAAATCATGTTTCTGCCATTTATAGTGCTTTTTCAATTTTTATTTTTTATTAGTACATGTCTGCAATATGTAATGATTACATTCTTTGAGGGGAGTTGGCACATGTGTATAACATCATCAACTTTTCATTCAAACAGCTGATAGTAGTTTCAATCAATGTTCCCCAATATCATCATCCAAAACAGTGTTACAGGAGCCACATACATTTATTTCCATTCATTTTAAGAAACAGACAGAGAGATGTATTACAATAAAAAGTCTCAGGCCACAAATATATAAAAATGTAATCAAAAATGACAATACAATAAGATAAGGAGAAAGTAAGTGACAGCCTCTCGGAAACTCTGGCCAAGAAATAGCTCTCAGCCATGGCTGTCACCAGCTTCACTGGGACCTCAACAGTAGGACTTAAGCATCAGTAGTTCTGCAGTGGACAAGCAAGGTTTTTCCAGAAAAGCTTATGCTTTCCCTGAGTTATAAAAAAAGTACCAAAGTCCCAAGAAAGAACTGTGCGCAGCCTCTTAACTACTCCCTGTGGAATTCTTCTCCCCCTTTCTCCTCCAAGTGTCGTCAGGATTTTTGTCCTGTGAATGTCTTATCTTCCACACTTTTTCCTCTAAGTAGACTTACTTGTCCAGGCTAAAACTTCCTAGTCCAGAGATGACAGGTCCCTGTTCAGGTGCCAGGTAATGGGTTAATATTATTACTTAGTTACACTGGGCTAATCAAGACTGCAAACTCTCAAATGAGTGGCAGGTGAAGGCTTAAATAAGAGAAAACTGGTATGATTTTAGGGCTCCAAGCGGTTCAAAACCTTCCAACAAAGTTTGAGATTTTGGGGAGGCTCAGACCAAGAACTTGTTTTGACCAGCCTGATAGCTTAGCGAACTAAAGCATCCGTTTAGGCAGAGCACAGCAGCTGGGGTTCAATCCCTGGCATGCTGTGCCGGCCCTGCCAGTGGGATGCACTGAGACAGAGATTGAGACTAGGCATAGTGGCACACCTCTGTAATCCCAGCACTTGAGAGGCTGAAAACAGGAGAATCACTATGGGTCTGACCTATGTAGTGAAACCCTGTAGACTGCATAGACCCTGCCCTAAATACGGGGGGGGGGGGGGGGGGACACAACCTTTTGGAGTGGCTTGTCTTTATTTGGTTTAAAAAAAAAAAATGAAGAAGACACTGAGGCAAACATGGGAATCTTAGCAGGACCTTTTCCGAGTAGCAAATCATGTCAGTCAGGAGAGCTACCATATCTTTAGGTTGACATTCAGTGTGGGAGTGTGGTGCCTATAGCTGTTGTCTCCTTTTAGTTAACTAGGGTTCCAGCCAGACATCCTCAGCTATGGGCTTCGATAAGAAGCCTAGGCCTTGGATAGGCTCACAAATAAACATGAAAAGCTAATACTGATTAATATTAAATCCTGCACAGCACCATTTCATGGTAGGCTCCATTAATCTCTGATCCTAGAACCATGAGTATAAAAGCCAATATCAAAAAACAAAGGGCAACGCTGGGACAGTAGCCCAGTGGTCTAAGCCTATCTGACAAATGTAAGAACCCAGATTTGATCCCTAGTACTTGCATGCCTTGCCGACCACATGCAGGCTGGCCACCAAAATGCGGCATGGTGTCACATGCCTGAAATGCCAGCGCTGGAAAGGTTGAGACAGGAGGATCACTGCAAGTCCTAGCTGCATAGCAAGACCTTGTACCAACTAAATAAGTACATGCGTAAATACATAAATAAGGACACATTTAGAAAAGCCAAGTAGTTCTTTTTTTTCTACAAATGCTATCAGTCATTTAACCACTAATCACACTGGGCCTGAAATTTTTCCTGAAAAGTTGCTCTGCAACATTATTTAATTCAGACGCTGACACTTGCAGAGCCAGACTGTGACCTCCCCAGCAGGAGGATAAGATGCAATCAGGTTGTGTGTGTACCCTCGGTCCGTGGTAAGGCCCAGCCCACTTGTGGATCTCAGGTTATGTTTGTATAATAATTAAGACAACATTTAATAAGACTGTTATGATAACGTAAACCTGTAAGACTGAGGTAGAGAAATGTTAAAGAGGGTAATTAGAAAAGCAGAACATCTCCAGAGAGGTGTCAGTGGGAGGACTTTTTGCACTTGTTGTTTATAGTGGAAGGCTGATGGGGTTTCTCTCTCATCTGAGAACCACAGGCCCTCGTCTCTTCAGAATACAGCACGAAGGCACAAAAACTTACCTGTGTTTCAGGGAATGGCTGGGAAGAGCTCAGGCAGTGAAAACTCAGCTTAATGCAATCAGACATGATAGTCAGACCTGGTTAATGTGAAACAATTAATACAAGCCATTTTTATGCAAATTAAAACATTTCAAATTAACAGGTCAACAGCATTCATATGTTCTGAATTTGGGCTCCACCAGGGCCAGGTAAGCCATTCAGTGAACCAATCTCAACTTTATTACAGAGGAGGATTCCAATTTTCAAGAATTCATACTCCACTCCATTTGGAGTTAATCACTTGCATTTTTCTCTCATTTTCAAATGCCCTAATTTAAGACAGACCTGCTAGGTTTTCTTTTAGCACAAAAGGCAGAGGACATGAATTATTCATTAGCAGAAAAGGTATCATTTTATCTGCTTATTTTCTAATTATGTGAAGTCAGATAAAGAAGCAGTCAATAAAACCAAAAGATCTCCCTTCACTGTATGAAATTAAAAGTACATGTTAATGTGGGCTTTGGAATCTATAAAAAAGCATTCAATTAGCAGTACATATTAGAGAACAATGCACAGTAACCAAAATGGCCAACCATCCAAAGCTTCACTGTGGTAGGTGAGGGTGGTTCAGAGTGGGTCCCCTTTCCTGCTCCCCATGACAGTGCATGCCCACACCAACACCCACCTTCCTGCTTGTTATGGTTTATGTCTAGTTGTCCCCCCAAAGCCTCATGGAGTCACTGGGTGGGGACTTCTAGAGTTTGAGACTTGATCCATGATCCCTGGGATAATCCTGAAGCCACACCCCTTGCTAATACCTTGAGAAACAGGTTTGTGAGAGGAGCACCAGCATTCCTGAAGAGCTCTGTCATTGCCCTTCTTTGCATTCCAGATCTTACAGTGGGAACTGCAGTTACTCAAATAGGAAATTTAAAGTCAATGGGCTTGATTGGAACCCGGAATGCCAGGGGTCAAGCGGCAGCACTTAATCGCCACAGACAGCAGAAGCAAAACAGTGACCAGAATAAGCTGACACGCATAGACCTATGGTGTTGGCTGATTAGTCACAGTGTTCCCAAAAGTGAAATAGATGGGAAGCCTACAAAATTTTTGCTAGATTTATATAAACGAAAGAATGATAGGGCAAAAGAAGAGAGGCATACTTCAAATCATGGTAATAGACAATCGCGGCCTCTCAACCAATTCCCAGATTTGAGCCAGTTTACAGATCCAGAACCCCTTGAATGATGGGGAGGCCAGGTTTCCTCGGGGAAGGATCCTAATGCCCCCAGAACTTGGTACCAGAGAAGTGGGGTCGTTGCTGTGACTATACCTGACAATGTGGATTATAAGCTTTTGGAAATGGCTTACGGGAAGAGATAGGAAAGGTTCAGAGATGTCGGCTAAAAGCAAAGCAGTAGAACGGCCTCGGCTGTTCAGGTTGGGCGATTTTGGTCAGAGCTTAGACCAGAAGACTGACAGAAGGCCTGCCTGTAAAGATCAGGCTGAAGAGGTTTCTGCTGGAAAAAAGGACAGCACTGGTCATTGGACTCCAGATGATTTGTGCTATGGATTGGCTGAAAGTCTTTCGGAATTTTGCTCGTGCCCAGAGACTTTGCCTAAGACTGAGATTAAGCATGGAGGACTGATTAATCTTTCAAGAGACATTTCAAAGCAGCAAACTATTGGGGCGGTGGCGTGGTTGTTATTGGCAGCTTTTAGCCAGATTTATGTTGAAAATCAAGAGAAAAGAGCCAAGCAGGATGATTTAAAATGTGAGTTTGGCCAGAAAGGAAACACCAGGAGAACTGTGGACTGCAAAGATGGAGCTGAGAGGATCTCCATTGCTGGGAAGGAACCAGCGAGTCTAAAAGATGGCCTGAGGGCATCACAAGAGGCGGCAGCTCTCTGTGCTCTGCAGCCCCAGAATTGCAAAGGAGAGAGGCTTTGCCTTGAGAAGAAGGCCACAGAGACCCAAGTACCAGAATGGCGGCAGCGGCCAAACCAGGTTCCAAAATGGTGTCGGCATGGAGAATTTGTTCCTAGGAATCAAGATCAGAGTGTTCATCAATCCAGGCACTCCACCCCTACAAGCAAGAGAGAAGTTAGCATGGCTACTGCTCCAGCTGGCAGCAGACCCTGGCATCATCCACGTGGCATTGGTTTTAGGTGCATTCAGAATGCAAGAGCTGTTAGTCTAAGAAGGCTTCCACCTCGATTTCAGAAGAAGGCCTGGGAGGCCAGGCAGTGTGCTCCTGAGAGGGCAGTGTATGAAGCAGAGAGTGAGAAGCCAATTCAGTGGAAACTCCAAAAGTTTGGAAAAGCCAAGAATGTGGATCATGCTAAGGGGGAGCAAAGCCAGCCTAAGAGAGAAGCCATGGGAATTATCACCAAGAGTGCTGTAGGAGCGGAGTTGCATGGTGCTCACAACTCAGTGCAGACTGCTTCGGATGCTCCAGTTGGAACTATGGGATTTAATGTTTACCCTGCTGGATTCTGGACATGTGTTGGTCCCAATGTTTTGTATTACCCTGTTGTTTGCAACTTTTGGAATTGTAATGTTTATCTTATGCCTTTGAATGTTGGATATGTTTGACTCTTGTATTGTACAGGGGCACACAGATGAAAATTTGCCTTGGATCTTCGAGGAAACTTGGGATTTGGACTTTTCAGCAATGCTGAAACTATTGGGACTTTGGCAACTCTTCCAGATGGACTAAAATGTCTTTTGTAAAAAAGGAATATGTATGAGACTTTGGGGGTCCAGGGGCGGAATGTTATGGTTTATGTCTAGTTGTCCCCCCAAAGCTTCATGGAGTCACTGGGTGGGGACTTCTAGAGTTTGAGACTTGATCCATGATCCCTGGGATTATAGGTTTTAGTACTGATGGGATTATGGGTGGAAGTACTTCTGGGATTATGGGTGTAGCCTAGGGCGGGAGCTAAGGCAAAGAGCCTGAATGTAATATAAAGAGAGACAGAGAGATAGACTGGAGCTCGAGCTGGTGCTGTTGCTCTGCTGCCCTGTTTGGTCGGCTGCCTCTGCCACCATTTTGCTGCTGTTCTGCCGCCATGAACTGGATGCTCTCCGCCCTGCTCCACTCAGCCTTGGGCCAACCGAATATGGACTGAGACCTCCACGAACTGTGAGCTAAATAAACCTTTCCTTCCTTCATTTTGAGTGTCGGGTATTTGTCCCAGCAACGAGCAAAAAGTAACTAAAACACTGCTCTGCTGCTGAACCTTCAATGAAGCTCGGTTTGGGGTTAACCTTCTCTTCTCTCTGTGGCCCAGCACGACAACTCGCTGACATCTGAGGTCACTGCTCCCTACTCTTCATCATGAGATTAGGATTGCCCTGATCCTATGACCCTCAGTACTTGCAGAGCTCCAGGAATCTCCAGGAGTGGCTCCCCTCCTCCAGCTTCAGCCCTTCAGGCAGATCTTCAGGTTTCCCTGAGACTTGCTCTAGCTCTGGAAGGGAAGTGTGTTCCTTTCTCTATCTTGGATGCTCTGCACAGAGTAGATGAGCAATGATGCTAGTGCCACCCTGATAAGCCACATGCAACCGACAGACCCTGGTGTGGTGAATAGATGAACCACTATCCAGAAAGTGCCTAGTTCTACAGGCATGCAACTACTATGCCTGGATGTTACTCATCTACTTCTTTATATCCTGTAACTCAGTACTCACATATAGTGCTATGTGTAAGACCAGCAGCTCCCAAAGGAGACAGACAACTTCTCTGACAACTTTGGAGCCGAACAGCCCCTGCAAGTAGGTGAATACAATTGCAGAAGTGGACAACCAACTCCATGGCCATAGGCAAACTCTCAGCTTCCCTCCTCTTCCCTTCCTACAGGAAACTGCTCCCTCTCTAGGACAATTCATTGCAAGAACTAACTAGACCTCTTGTTTCTTTCCAGAGTGTTCCATCAGGGACAGCTCACCAGTCTGAACCCCAACGCATACTCTTCCTCTTTGGAACTTGGTTTCTTGTTTCAAGTCCTAACTTAATATAAGTAGCTGCTTGGTTTCCTTCTAGCATTGGAGGTTAACTAGTCTCTTACAAGGTGCAATGGTTTCATTTAAAAAGATTTCCCTGGGCCCCCCATTTTGCTGGGATGAACTCGTGCACAGGACATGTTTCTGGCTGCTGAGAGCTTACAGTCCAGCAGTGACATATCTCAGGATAATTAACACTATGCTGAACACCACCAGCTGAGATCCTCCCCATAAGTCCCTTCCTGTTCAGAATGTCAGACCATTTCTAGACCAGTTCATTCTGCTCACTCCTGCAACTATGCTTGGACATGAGATTAAAAACATTTAGGCATAAGATGAGACAAGAGACAGAAATTCCAGTTCTGTCTGCCCCGACCTGAATTTTAAAGAAAGAAGTACAATGAAGGCAAAACATAATGTGACCCAGTTTTTCCCAAAGTGACTTCTAGAGAAAACTAGTCTGTAGAGGTTATTTGAAAATGGGTTCTATGGGCAGTGAGTAGCAGAATCAGCCTCTCTACAGAAAGACTTCCAAGATCCTTAGATATATGCACTGTTTCTTTCTAAGAGTGCTGAGTAGGATTTGCTGGAGCTTGGTAGTTTAAAAAAGTGAAATGTATAGCCATAGGCCATGAACCACATTTCAGTCAACAAAAGACAAAAGACAACATATACATACACACACACACACACACACACACACATATATACTGGCATTCTGACCAGAGTGTGTGACATCATGATATGATGGCCTGGACAAATGTGTGCTGCAATGTTTAGACTATGCCAAAGCCCCTAAGGACATAATGCTCAGATTCATCCATGTCTTTGAGCCATAGAGGTAGCCATACATCCTACAGTTCTGGAGGCCACAAAGTCCAAGGTCAACCTACCCTATGGTCAGCCCCTCTTCATGGATATTGAGGGCCACGTTCTCCTACACCCTCCTATTATGAAGCTCTGGTCTCTCTTTGTGTTTCTACAGGGATGCTAGTCCCGCTTTCAAGATCATATCTACCTTGACCCCCTCCAAGTAGCCTGGATCAAAATATAACCAAACAAGGTTCCTTCAGTACAGAGACTGGAGTGGGAGACACACAGGTAGAGCTTCCTAATCTGTTTTACATTGGGCCCTCTTGACAAAATACCTTAAAAGGCCCTAAGTCCTCCTGAGGTCCCCCCAAGAGAGCCCAGAGCAGTAGTAGAGGACCTACGGCACTTATGCAGCAGCAGGCTGTTTGTTACCGTTGAGGGCTCTAAAGGTTCACCACTATTGGCCTAGAGTGGGCAGGCATCTGTCTTGACCAGGTTTATGTGGTGTAATTAGAAAATATTTAAACTTTAAGAAATTTATTACATTAAAAAGAAATTGTTGTTAATCATCCTTAAAAATACTGCCTCTCAGTCCAAACATATTTCTATCATTCTTGACATTTTCTGAAGCAGTTCTAGGAGGTCCTCTTCAATAGTGTGTTATCTTTTGCTGTTGTGGCTGCCTCAGTGTCCTGACATGATTCCCAACATTTAGATTATATAGGCACTTTGACTTGATCTCTCGTGGCGGCAGACCCAGGGAGTGAGGCACGTGAGGACACACTGTCATGGTTTATGAGTCAGCCTCTCTTCATCATCTCTTTCAACTCAAAAGAGAACTTTTGTAAAGACATAAAAGAGAACTTCCACAACTACTTCGGAAGGTGGCAAGAACGACAGCAGAGCGTTTAATCCAATGGGAAGAATTTTGAGGGGAATTGACAGCACGTGTCTTCTACTGTTACAAACTGCATAAAAGGAGACACGGTGTTTATAGATCAGGCCTCAGACATTATGCACACATGGCCTTCTTGGGAACAGTGCCTTTCATGGTGCAGTCTGCTGACAATTTTCCCAAGTGTGTGAACTCCTCTCAATGTGACCTACAGGAAAACAGTGGGCTATTTATACCTGCTGGTAAACTTCTAGCACTCAAGCGCTCCAAATTAGCAACCTCTGACATAAAGGAGGATAAAGAACGTTAAGGGATGACCAAAATGGTGCCATGTGTTGAGTCATACCTCCTGCATCCTTGGCTGTAGAGGGGAAGCTTCAATACTGTCATAACTCTCATACACAGCAGCTGGCCAGGGAGTACTACCACAATGAGAGGGATAGGATTTCTGTCATGGTGATAGGGTAGCTGGAATACAGCCCCTTAAGAAAGATGTGAATGGGAAAAACCCTTATTTCCTCAAAGCTGGAAAAATTAAAAAGGAAAAAAAAAAAAAAAAAAAAAAAACCCATGAACATGGGCCTATGATTGATCTAGACCTGAAATTCATTTCTCAAGTGTCTTTGAGATGTTTAAAAACAACGTGCAGTTATGTGTTTTTACATGAGGTCTCTAAGGACTGGGCAGGACATATTCTGGGGAAGGATGTCATCTATACAGAGCACACATGACTCAGTCTCTTGGGTCTAAAAATACACATGTCTCAGTCTTGCCAGGTTGTCTGCAGCCCATGCCAGCTGCTACACCCTATGGGGTGACACTTCTCACAGCTACCATGGAACAAGCTCACAGCGTATATCCACCTTGCTTCTGAGGGTTGGGTGAGCTCATCAAGTTTCGAGGCCAGGTCATGAGAATTTGGGGCTGGGAGAAAAAAGGAAGTCCAGTTCTAAGGAAGGGGATGGCTGGGGCAGATCCTGCACCTTAACACATGATAAAGTACCCGGATAGCACCTGAGCTTTTGTTTTACTTACCAGGTGCAAGCTGTGGTTCTGCACTGAAGCAAATTTCTGGAAGCTCACAACACCTCATACAAAAGATTGCTATAGTGTTCCTATATGTCCACTTAGCAGGGTCTGATCTAGATGGACTGCACCTGACAAAATCCCACAGGCCTGCACTGTGCCTCACACAGTGAGAGACTTCCTTACATCTCATTAAACTACATGGACACATTATTTTCTTGGGCGAACATATTTCACCTACTTCAAAGACATGGACAATGATATTTCCAAATAGTTTACAGATAATGAAGCATCTTGATGGATGTTTGAGATGGTGAAAACCAACAATGCTAGTCCTCTACCATAATTTAGTGCTAGACCTCTACCAATATAGACAGTTCTACATGTATTCAACTAATCAAAGTATTTAGAAAAAAAAATGCCTATACTGAACATGTGCAGAATCCTTTTCCTTAAGGTCATTTGCTAATATAGTATTACAACTATTTTTACTGGATTTGCACTGATTTAGGTGTAAGTAATAAGGAGATGACCTAAAACATATAAGACAATGCTCGCAGTTATAAGTAAACACGATGCCACGTTTGATAAAGGATTTGAGCATCTCTGGGTCTCGGCATCTCTGGGGACTCTGGGATCAATCCCGTGCAAATGGAGGGGCTTCTGTACTTTCCTACACTGCCAGATGCTGCACGTGACTGCCAAGACAGGATTCACATTTCAAGCATCAACCTGAAACTACTGGGAAGAAAACTTCAACGTTGGACACATGCCTGCACAATGCCAGCCTGTTCGGGGCAAGAGTTGAAAATAACACATTTAAACAATGCACGGAAAATTATAAATCACTGGCTTCACCCTGCTGATTACTAATGAAATTATCAATAGGATCATTAATAGACAGAGAGCACAAACATGCTGCCACAAAAAGAGGGCCTTAGGAAAGATTGCTAACTGCCGTAACGGTTCAAGAAACAAATGCAAAGGTTTTCTTCCCGTATTGGGAAATTTCTGTCATTCTCAACTGCACCTTTCTGTAATTCCTCCTTCCAAAATCCTTGTGCAGCCCAGAACAATGTCCCCACAAGCAGCTGGATCTGATCTGTGAACACTGGACACTGGCCAGGAGATGGGGCTGAGCAAGCCAAACCACCCCAAGGTCGCACAGCTAAATTAGGTGAGGAGGGAAGCGGAGCCCAAATCACTTGCCTTCCAGCCTCAGCCTCCCGCTCCCCTGCACAGCCTGTGAGAAATCCTGGAGGACACCCAGGGTGTCTCACATGTGAGCAGGGTGGGCACAGGCCTCCATGGCATCGGAGTCCTTGGTGACGGTCAGAGAAGGCGCACTTTGACAGGTCCTCACTCATCTTTTGTAGCGTCACTAGTTTCAAACCTATCCTCCTTTCTCAGGTTGCCTCCCTCTTCTCTGCATATTAAAAGTTATTCTAATTGGACAGGCTTGATTATCTGCCTCTTGAAAACCTTCGCGGTGTCATCCGCAGGAGTTCGATTTTTTGTTATGCTTCAATTTAGTTAGGTTATTTATGCACCACGTTCATTAATTCCAAAATGGTCTGCAATTTGTCTCTTTCAAGACAAAAATACATGCCCATAGACTGACTCTCTCTCTCTCTCTCTCTCTCTCTCTCTCTCTCTCTCTCTCCTCTATATTTACAAGCTCAGCTCCAGTTCAGAAGATAATCCCAACAGCCAAAGAAGGTACATAAGTGCTGAGCATTAAATCTTAGAAATAGTGGAAAATCTAGCAATAAATAATACAGAAAAGGTCAATCAATAAAAATAACTAAATAATGGATGGGTTTCTATTAGGTTAAAGTATAACGTATGATATTCATTATCCCATCAAGTGATATTGCTTGTGTTAAACTACATCTCTTAAATGAGCATTTCTAGTGTTAATTCAAAAGGCAATAGCAGTCACCCAGGGAATGTTTTTAATGTTTTATGTGCTCAGTTGTGGTGGTGTTTATAGAAGGGTTAGCAGGGCAATAAGGATCATATTTAGGCAGGCAGCTGGATGACAGCAGAGGCACTGAACTATAATCAAGTCCTCTGCCTTAACTCAGAGCAACTGGACAGCGCCACTTGGCTAATCAGCCTGCTGAAGAGGAAGCGACAAGCTGGTGGGAATTTACTACGGTGCTAAAGGAAGGCTTTCCCTTGTTCTTAATAAATGAGTGGGACAATAAATAAATAAATCCATCCCAGCACTCCTGTTTGCATGGCTTTTCGCTGTACAGCATTCTCAGGTAACTATTTCATTTGCCCACCAGGGCAGTACGTGGGGTGCGAGCGTGTACGCACATGGCTTCCGGAAGCTGCAGCGCAGCAGGTATGGCCTGTGCACTCAGCACATCTTGCCAAATCTCACTCCCTTGCCCACCATAAAACGCAAGGCATCATAACCACCTCCAAGTTCAGTGAGACAATGTCTCCCAAGCACCTAGCCCTGAATCTGGCATGGGAGAGATGGGTGGCAAAAGTTGGGATAGTTTCAATTTTCTTGTCAGCAAATAAGAAAACAGCAGGCCAGTGAGATGCATTTCCTGCTGACAGCAGGGTCAGATGTCATGCTGGGTGTGTTGGGAAGACCTGGGCATGCCTGTCGTGGGGAAGTACCGAAAAGACTTCCCATTGTCTGCTTGGCTGGCCATGACCCCAGCACCAACTTGCAGTTTGTAGGATGTGCTTGCAGTCCAAGTGGCTCGGCAGACACTGAGCTCTTTGTCAGGAACACGCTTCCCTCTCCTGTCCCACAGAGCCCCATCTCATGCACCCAGCATCACAGCTCGGCAAGCGCCGCCCACTTACCCTGGCCCACCTCTTCGTGCTCACCCCTTGGCACCCACGCCGCTCCTGCCATTCACCACTGCTGCCCCTGCCCTTTCTTGCACTTCTCACTGTACGTTATTATTTCTGGTTAAGCCCCCACACAAGAGTCCCTAGAGAGCAAAGGCTGTGTTGTGCTTTGCTCTCCTTCTTTGCCCACATCCACAGAGGGCTTCCTAACAATAAGGTCAGCTGACATGCACTTTGCCCCTGCTATGTGCCAGAAACCACGGCACCTAGACTGTCTGGCTTTGTCTTCCCAACCATCCTATTTCTTAAATACACATTATTTATTTTTTACAAGGTTTTGTGCAAGACTCTCAAGGCGCTCCCCAGCAGAGAGGCCCTAGCCAACCATAGAAAAAAACAGAACTTCTGGGGTCAAAGAGGCTGAGATGAAACATCTCATTTTACATTACAAATTCTGTGACAAGACAAAACCTGTGGGCTGGAGCAAGGCTTGATACATTGTCTCAGCTTGAGAAGTTTAGAAGCAAACACCTTGAGCTTATGCAAGAGAAGGGCATGGAGGGGGTGTGGGTGTAAAGGACCTACCCTAGGGTGGGCGTCCGGCATGTAGTAAGGCAGGGAAAGAGGCTTGCTCCCACCCCTTTTGCCCTTGCTGCTTTTGCCATCTTCCACCACCATGAACTGTTGCCCCTCTGCTGTGTCACCCTGCCTTGGAGTCAGCTGACTATGGACTGAAACCTCCATGAAGCGTGAGCTAAATAAACTGCTTTTCCCTTTAACTTTGGTGTCAGGTGTTTGGTGTCTCGTTGTCCCAGCAATGGGAGAAAAGTAATGAGGATGGCCAGCTCTCTGGCACTCTCCCTAACAGCCTTCTCTCTTTGCCGATTCTGAAGATCAGAAAGGTGAGGTAAGGCGGAGACATGGAGAGCCAGACAGAAAGAGTAGACTAGGAACTGAACAGGGAAATCATGCTTCGCTTTCACTAGGCAGAGCTTGTGTCCCAGTTAGAGGAAGAAGAGACATACAAGAATGTTCTGGAAAAGGATTTCTTTCTCACAAAGGCTGAACCCCTTCAGGTGAAGATTTTACCCATCCAACAACTGTCCTACTCCTTCTGGTTTGCTCTGCTTCCTTTGGATTTGGCAGTGAAGAGAAAGCTGGTGTGATGGCAGTGGGGTTAAGCTGAAACTCCACATTCAGGAGGACACAGCAGAAAGGCAGAGTTATCTGAGGTCCATGGCTTTCCCTAGAGCAGCGGTTCTCAACCTGTGGGTCGCAACCCCGGCAGGGGCTGAATGACCAAACCACAGGGGTCGCCTAAAGCCATCAAAAAGTACATATTTAAACCCATACTATTCCATGGTGAAATGTTATTTATTGGAATTAGTAATAAATATTTCTCAACATATAATTAAATATTGTTTTTGTGATTAATCACTATGTTTGATTTGTAACAATGAGAATACATAATGCATATCGGGTTTTTACATTCCGAATCATAACTGTAGCAAAATTACAGTTTTGAAGTAGTTACCAAAATTATTTTTTGCTTTGGGGTCACCACAACATGAGGAACTGTATTGCGGGGTCATGGCTTTAGAGAGGTTGAGAACCACTGCCCTAGAGCTTTACCAGAACTAGCTGCCCTCACTCTGGGCTTCCTGTACAGAGCTGACTGAGCAACTCATCCAGTCCTGTTATTCTTTGTCCCTTAACTCTCAAGTGGAGGGGGTTTCAGTGTTCATGCCCTTCACGGTGTTGGCAAGGTTAAACGGTAATGCACTAAAAGAACTTAGCTCAGTGTCTGCATAGCCAGAGCTTACTGAATGCTTGTTATCCTTCTTGTTCGTAGTAGACAACGAGAGACTCAACATGCAGGAACTCCAGCACTCAGCTTCCTCTTTCTACAGGCAGCCTTTCCCCTCAGAGGAAGCATCAGGCTCATGTGTCATCTTTCTCTGTGGCTTCTGAAGAAAGCTTAGTCTAGTTTGTCCTAAGTCAGCTGACACAAGGGCTCTGTAGGTGTAAGGTGGGCAGGGACTGTTGCATATATCTAACAACCACAAGGGAGCTGCTCCCTGTCACACAACATGTTTATTCTAAGTTTTAGGGAAGTGGAAGAAAACCTACACCACCTAACCTGCTCGCTGATGCCTGCTTTATCCGCCTCCACCTGCCTCTCCGCAACCCCAGCACCCTGCTTTCTGCGGCCTCTCCGCTCCAAGGCTTGGCCCTCTCTGCCTTCCTCTCTGCCTGACTCTTCGGGCCCTGCTCCATGTACAGCTGTTGCGTCCCTGGGCCCCGGTGCTGCTCCGTCACTCATCCACTTATATGATACTGACTGCAGCCTCCTTCAGGCAGGGACCTTGCCTGTTCTATTTCTCACCAGTCCTAAAGAGGAGGGAATTTAAACCCAAGTGAAAAGCTCGCCTCCTAATCACACGGATCTAGGTTCAAACCCAGTGTTGCCATGCAACAGCAGGAGGGAAAGCAGCTCTCTGAGGGGCTCAGGGCTTCTGCGTCCTGTCTGGCAGGAGGGCAGATGGATACCCTCACCTTCCCAGGCTGCTGTCAACAGAGGCTGGCATCACTTGTGCTGGGCACATAAGTGTCCTAGAAGGGTGGGTACCCTGCTTCTCACTCTCCACCTGACTTGTACACCTGCACAGTACCAGAAAGGTGTGCAGCCACCTGGTTAAGAAGCAATCAGAAACATTAACCTCTCAGGGATCAGCCAGCGGGCCCCCCTGTAAAGACACCTTGCCTCCTATGAGCCAGCGTGTGGACTGGTCTGCTGACTGCGGACAGCCTCACTACCTACTATGCCACATTGCTGCAGGGTGAAATAAAAGAGCATGCATTAATGGCTTACAGCAGTTTGGGCTCATGTTAGACACTCCATAGATGTTATTGCTGTTTTCTGTGTCTATGTGAATGAGTTGAGCCAAGTTTGGTGTTTTCCATCACCAGACAAGGTCTGTTCCACAACAAAGTAGGACGTAACACTGCTGACATCACTGGCAGAGACAGTGAAGGGAGAGAAAGGAGGACACGAGGAGACCCTGTCCCAGTTACTCTTCTCTCCTTGCTGGGACAAATACCCGACACTCAAAATGAAGGAAGCAAAGGTTTACTTAGCTCACCGTTACTGGAGGTTTCAGTCCATACTTTGCTGGCTCCAAGGCAGAGTGACACATGGCACAGAGCAGTCTTTCATGGTGGTGGCAAAGAGCAGGAGCAAAACGGAGAAACAGCAGCAACGCTGGGAGCAGAGAGCAAGCCTGTCTCCTTATGTTGCATTCAGGTTATCCGGCCCAGGCTGGGTGCAGTACTCACACCCATAATCCCAGGGCATCATGAGTTAGTCACAAACTCTGAAAGTCTGCCCCATGACTGCATGAGGCTTTGGGGGGACACCTGGACACAAGCTGTCACAGATCCCCCGGCAGGGACTCCATCCATCATGGGTAACACTTGCTCAAGTGCTGAAAGAGGAGAGACTCGGTCTTGCCAAGGTCCCCTGGTGCACACAGAAGCCATATCACCTGAGGGTGCTGGGAGAGCCTGCCACACTGCCACCAGCAGAAGCAGCCTCCACCCCTGCCCCCTGAGCAGAGGACTGAGGAAGCACAGGTGCTCTGCCTCACCCCATCTCCACAGGGCTCCCTGGGGAAGGCTTCTCCTCCACTGCCAGAGGAGCTGGTCCTGAGCTACTACTATACGGGTTCACAGCATCATGCCTTATGTACAGTGAGCACGGACTACAGAGGACATCACTGCAAGCCCCAGGAAACCCGAGGGCAAGCTAGAGCTTCCTGTGAGCACTTTACAGACACAAACTCAGCCCACAGCAAGTCTGCTGTGGGGGAAGGCCCAGCTACTAATGACAAATATGATAGTAAAGTGGTGTCTCTGCTCACACACCTGACTTGACTCTTGCCCCGACTCTGGTCACAAACTAGAGCTGGAGGAAAAGAGCAGCAAGTTTGATGGCTAAGTTCAATGTTGACCTTATGAGGAGATTTGACTCCACTCTTTTTTGGGGAGGGGTGGTACTAGGGATCAAACTTGGGACCTTGAGCTTGCCAGGCAGGCACTCATTTCACTAAGCCATCTCCCCAGCCCTTTGATTCCATTCTTGTCCAGCTTGGTTTGCCATCAAAATCATGGAGAGAACTGAGTTTGTGAGCCTCAGTGCCACCATAACTGCTAGCATAAGTGGCACTTTTATACAGCAGGCACTGCTTTAAACTTCCCCTGTGGTAACTCCTCTATCACACCTATGAAATAAGTTCAATTCTTGTCCCCACCACACAGATGGGGAAACTGAGGCAAGAACAGGGAAACTGCCTAAGACCATCCAGGTAGTAACAGCATATCTGAGCTTTGAGGGCATCTTCCAAAGGAGAAAACCTTCTGCAAATCCCAAAGGAAGTTAAAGGACACTGTTGTCCTTCCTGTTTAAGTAAGGAAATTGGGCCCCAGGCAAGTGAGGTGTCAGGTAAGTGGGAACTGGAACAAATTCCATTTCTAACAGTGAAGATCAACATAAAGCCTTTTGGTCCATGTTCCAAACTATGTCCATCCAAAAACAGCCACAATAGTTAGTATATTCTGTTTCTCTAAGCTGGACTCAAATTTATGCATGTGTGAAATTAAGAATTTAAGATCTAGGGCTGGCAAGATAGCTCAGGCAACTGAAATGCCTGCTTAGGCAAGCACAGGGACCAGGGTTTGATCACCAGTACCATGTGCTGCACCGGTATGGCCCTGGGGTGAGCTGAGCTGGCCAGAGAAACTGGGCGTGGTGGTACATGCCTGTAATCCCAGCACTAGGGAGCTGAAAACAGGAGGATCACTATAAGTCTGAGCTGTGTAGCAAGACCCTATGCCCAATACATTAAAAAAAAAAAAAAAAAAAAAAAAAAAAAAAAAACTTAAGATCTTCCTGATTTTTTTTCAGGAAACAAACAAATTTAGCTACGTGGGAACTAGAAAATTTGTAAAGTACATGGTTAAAAGACAACTTTACACATCCTGATAATTAAAAAGAACAAAATACATTTGACCCTAAATGGAATGTAGTTTGAACAAAAATGGGTCTTCAATCATTTGGAAAGGCTAACATACCAAGTGCTTGATTAAACACAATTTGTATTGTCAATAAAAAATGCAAATGACTATTTTACTGGCAAATACAGCATTAGACTTTGCTTGATATGAGGATTAAATTGCATTTGAAGAACAATTCAGGAGGTCAAATTATAAATGAATATCCCCTTCCATTGTCCTTAGGTTCTGAGGCCAGGATCGGAAATACAATAACAAAAATAATTGCCTGCCACTGTGTGCCATTTCAGTTAAAATAAAATCCATGCCAGTTTTGTATAGCAGAGAATAATATTTAAGCTCCCAAATGGGTACTGTAATTTAGTACATAATTCCTAGAAATTTACATGGCACACTCCCAATCATCTGAATCAACTGATAAACTCTCTTGTATTTGTATTAAAGGAAATGGGGATTAAAAGGTCGAGAATCCACCTAAGGCAGATACTGAAAGTATGGGCACCATTTTAAAACCTTTTAGTCAGTCTGGCCCTGCGCTAAATCCAGTACACAGGAATTATGTCTGATTGTAGATATTCCCTGCTTACAAAGAGGAATAAGATGTGCATTCTGAATTCCACAGAAAAATATGGAATCACAGATGTTGCTTCTGAGCATCTTTATTTCTAAAATTACAAATAATCATTGTTGGCATCTGCAAGACGAAAAACTAGAAAAGCAAAGCAATACCTCATCACCGCATTCTGATGGGATGAAACCTCGGGCTGGGAGGCAGCCGGCATGGCTTCCACACACTTGTGCATTTACATTCAGAGATGTGCATGTCATTTTGGTTAAACATCATTGCCCAATTTCCCAAATTTCCCCTCATTATTTCCTTCTCCACATTTTCCACATTAGCTTCAAGTAAGACGAGTGTATGCAACCTCTAATACCTTGTTATTCCTATTGTCCTTTCCTTTCTGAAAGCTTGAATGTATTTTTAGAGCTGTTGGTAAACATGACTAATCCAAAAGGAAATTAAAGAGACACTGATTGCACAGAATGAGCAAACAGAGGCCCCAACAGAAGGATTTGGTTGAACTGACACTGTTGAGCACTTAGTTGAAAATTAGAGCACTGTTGAAAATTTGGATTCAGAAAACACTTTTTTTGAAGCACACTGGAAATAGGTATCATAAAGCTCAAATATGCTAATGGCCTCAGGGTCCTCAGAACAACCTCTAGAGCTGTGTGCCACCACTAGAGAGTGCTTCTCATTCCTATGTATAAGGCTTGATTCCATGTGCTTTCAGATTAACTCAGCTAACTCACACAAGAGGCTTGTGAGCAGTTGCAAGGACAGGCAGGGATCAGGCCTTTGAACTAGTCTCCTAACTACAACCTTCTTCTGCCAGTTAGGGATCTCCAGAGGTTATTCCTCCATGCTATGTGCCCTAAGGAGTTCGCTTTTGTTATTTATATATGCAGTTAGTAGGCAAACAGATTTCACTTTCCCATTTTGCAGATGGAAAACCAGACTGCTCACCAGCACCCCCCAGCACACACTGAGGTGCCAATGGACTCGGAAAGGTGGTTTCCTCCACCTCAGCATCAGCCCTGAGCGGCACTGGTAAGTGGGCTGTGTAACTCAGCCACTCTCCATCTCCAGCTCTTCAGGTTCAGGGCCGGGGCCTGTCACCTGTGCAGAAACTCAGTAAGCACCAGGCTGTCCCTGCCTGTAACTCACATATCTCACCCACACAGCAAACCTCTCACCAGCTCCTCTCCTACTACCGCAGGCTCCTGCAACCTACCCAAGCATTGGTCTCAGTGTAGTTCTTCCCAGTTCCCCTATTTAAATGACAAAGTCACCCCTCACAGGCCCCAACCACCATCCCTACTATGGTGCTCTCCTTGACACTTTCTAATGGATCCTTTAATTTCTGGGTTGATTTGGCTTAGTGTGCAACATTCCCTGCCACGGTGTAAGCTCCAGGCCTGTAGAGACCGTTTGGTACACTGCTGTACCTCCAGGGCCTAGATCAGGGCTTGGGGACTGAGCTAGTGCTGAGGACTACTTGTCCTACCCAGTGACTAAGGAATGAGGGAAGCTCATCCCCCTTGGGCCAGGGCTACTGCAAGGACCGGAAAAGCCAGCATTGCCTACCGCAGTCTATCTTTTCATACTTTGTCTCTTTCCTCCCTCTCCATTCCCCTTTTCCACTTTCATTTCATGCATCCCAGTGAAGAAAGATTGGATCCTACTTGCAAAAATCTAAATCTTGTGGCATAATCCAGAACACACAGATCCCTAACTCATTTAGATCACAGTTGGGGAACACACACATGCTTGTATACACACACGGATTGGTGGATATAATACCTGCTTGTTCTTCCCATCTCAACTCTCTTTTTGCTCTCACCACTCTTGGTATTGTGATAGCCTGAAGCCAAACATCTGGATGGACAACTCAAGGATTTGTTTAATGTTTCTACTCAAAATTTGGAAATAAGCTGGCATCTAATATAACTTCATAAAAGCAAATGGTTAAAGATGGTCCAGTAGGGGCCCGGCGGGATGGCTCAGTGGTCTAAAGCCCTGCTTGGGAAAGTTTGGGCAGCTTCAGGGACCGCGGTTCGATAGCCAGCTCCACATGCTGTACCAGCCCTGCCCTCCGGGCGGGCTGAGCCAGCCATAAAAATGAGTAAACAAACAAAGGTTCTGAAACAAGAAAAAAATAAATAAATAAAATAAAAAATTCTTTAAAAAAAAAAAAAAAAGATGGTCCAGTAAATCAATTTATGAACATTTGATTGAGCCTTGCACTTTCACAGATACTAAGAGAGTTCACACTATGAACAAGTGTAGATGGGAACAAAAGGCAGAAGTAGCTCGAGTGCCTGCCAGACACGGTCACAGTTGTGCTACCGTGTGTGCCCTGCACAGGGTGACAACGTACAGTAGTACAGTGCTCCATCAGATCCTAGGATATCCAGAAGCCAGAGGACAAATAGTGGTGATGTGGAATTAACTGCTAGGAAGAGCAAAGCAATAACCATGGAAACAAAAGTGAACATAATAGAGAGATTGGCCCAAGGAGAAAACATGGTAGACATTGCTCACTCTTATAATATGTCATGTTCAACTACCGGCACAGTTCTAAAAGCGAGGACAAGAAAAGGAACCAGAGAAGGCTGCCCTACCGCGAAGCCAGAAATAGAGCACAGTGTAAGACTCACTTCTTAGGACTTACAATCAATTCGACTTACAAATATTCCCTCAGAAAGGAACTTGTTTATAAGTCAAGAATTTATTGCACACTTTCTGCTTAGCACTAGAAACAGTGGGCTGCGGGCCCAGCTGAGTCTTTAATTCCTCATAGAATTATTATTGTGGATATGATCAGGAAAAAGCTATGGTTCTTATTTCTTTTACACTCTGAAGCCCATAGTTTTGTGTGCTAACCACAGCCCTGTCCGATAGCTTCAGGATCCTAATACATTTCAGCTCTCTAAGGTTACTGAGAAATCTACTTCCTAAGGTTGCTGTTTTAGAAAGCCTTCCTGCTGATGGACACAGTGCCTGGCACCCACAGCATAAAGGAAGAGGTGCAATTTGGATCACAGTTTCAGAGGATTCCTTAGTGGTTAACTGGGGCCAAGCCAGAAACATTAAGGCAGGAAGGTGTGGTGGGGGAAATCTGCTTAGTTTATCGGGGTCAGGAAGCAAAGCAGGGGAATAGGGTCAAAGAGGAAGGTGCCAGGGACCAGATGCCGGCTCAGGGCCTCTCCTCCATGGCCCACCTAGGCACACCCAGAGAGATGGGCCACCAATATCATGTGTGGCTCCCCAGCTTAACAGTTACAGTTACCGAAAAGAACGAAGGAGACATTAAATGTGGTAAAACTTTTAAAATCCGAAATAGAAGCTATATTATCTTGGTGGAGTTACCTTCCCGTAAATCTATTTGTTTTTTAGTATTGGAGATTGAACTCAGGACCTTGTGCTTGCCAGGCAGGTGCTTATGCCAACCAGCTCTATCCTTGGCTATTTCTTATTTCTTATTGTCTTGTAATACTTATACATATTTATGGGGTACAATGTGATGCTTTAACATATATATATACAATGTCTAGTGACTGAGTAGTTAGCATATCTATTACATCAAACATTTATCATTTGATCACAATAAGATGTTCAAAATCCTCTCTTCTAGCTACTAAGAATATATGATATATCATTGATAACTCTAATCACCTTACTGTACAATAAGATATTAGAACTAGCTCTCATTATCTGTGACTTCCCACACAATGTTCACGGGCTCACACCTTTCTCTGCCTCCCCTGTAGGCACTAGTCACTAGTAGCCACCTTCTTTCCTATTTCTATGAGGTCAACCTTTTAGGTGCTACATAGGAATGTGACATTAACGTTCTATACCTGGCTTACTGCACTCAACAAAATGCCCTCCAGGCTTTGTTCACATTGCTACTAAGGGTTGCTAAGGATTATAATTTGCATTATGTGTTAAATTAAAAATTCTTAAGATACGACTCCATGATTTAATCTTTACAACACTGTTGTGATGCAACACTATTTTGCACCATAAAGCTAAGCACTAAATCAAAGTTCTAGTGTTTAAACCATCAAAAGTTATTCTACAGCAGTACTTAATTCTCAAGTCAAGGCCATGGTACCAGAGCTCTGGTGCTTTGCAAGCACAGTAGAGAGGTAGCAATGTCTAGGATGGGTTGGATTCAAACTTGTGGTACCCTCCAAGCTTCCCCAGTAGAAGGAAATTCATTAAGCAGATATTCCTGCAAGCTGATCCTGGGTCCACTCATCTGAAAATGGGAAAGAAAAGGCAACGTCCCATTTAGATGTCACAGCCTCAAGAAGAGGAAGCATGGGACAGAAGCAAGTACTGCCAAGCTCTGCAAGTCCCAAGACTGCACTGAGATCAATCAAAGCGCGCACCCAAATTTCTCCTTTTGGGTCACAGTCAAAAGCATGTGCCTTAGCCGGGCGTGGTGGCGCACGCCTGTAATCCCAGCACTTGGGAGGCTGAGGCAGGAGGATCAATGTGAGTTCGAGACCAGCCTGGGCTACAAAAGTGAGCTTAAGGCCAGCCTGAACTGCATAGTGAGACCCTGTCTCAAAAAGCAAAAAAAAAAAAAAAGCATGTGCCTTTTGTCAATTTTTGTATGCTATGCATTGGAAAATAAGCACCCTAGGTATAGTAAGGGAAAAGAAAGGAAGACCCATCCAGCTGCATGGCTCAGGGAACCTGCTGTGGTAATGTGTCACAGCCTGTGAAGTCTACCTCTCAGACACACTGCCTTTGAATTGATTGGGCGGCCACCATTATTGATTACCCCAGCCTCCCTCTCACCTCAGGCACTGCAACCATTTGCTAAGCTACACAAGAGACCCTCTCCATTTTCCTGGGTGCTTGGGAGGCTGCAGATGCAAAGCCTACTTGGCTAGTCATAATATATACCATCTACTGAGGGTCAGTCCTGTGCCTGAATGGTGATATCTGCCTATGCTGGGTCATCTGTTCCTCACAGTCACTGCCCTAGGTGTACAGGGTAGAAGAAGCACACAGTGTGCCAGGTGAGGAGACAGGGCTATCTTTCCACACACATGAGCTCTGTTCTAGGAGAAAGACCTCCAGCTAACTATCTTTTTAGTCTTCTCAGTACTTGTGGAGAGTGTTCCAGTGAGCAGGGGAAACAGAGCCCGAGGGATGCTGGCGAATTTGCCCACAAAGGTCAAAGCTGTACTTTTTCTGGCAGCCGGGATTTACACAGCCTGCTCAATGCCTAGGGTGCTGCTCCAAGCACAGCTACCAAAAGGGACCACAACTCTCCAACTCAACATCCAGGCAAGGATACTGAGACCTGGGGAAAGCTATACAGTTGGCTGGGGCAGAGCCAAGACTGTGTGCAACCACAGTCTTCAGTGAGACCACAGAGGCGATGATCCTAGTACCCACGCACTGCACTTCATCTAGGCTCCATGCACCCAGCCTTGCTCCTCTTCTCTCCAGACTAGAAACATCTTGCATCCAAACCAGACTCAACCTGCTACATCCATTCTCTGTCACACCAGCTGGTCCCAAGTATTGGTTTTAACATTAGGCAAACCAACCACAGGACATCTCTCTGTGTACTATAAATTTTTCACAGTTCTTCTTTCTTTTTCTTTCTTCTTCTTCTCCTCCTTCTCCTTCTCCTTCTCCTTCTTCTTCTTCTCCAATGTATTTCATACAGGGTCTCATATGCAGCTCAGACTCATAGTGATGTTCCTGTTTTCAGCCTCCCCAGTGCTGGAATTAAAGGCATGTACCACCACACCCAGTCTTGGTGACTGGCTCAGCATGCCCAGAGATAGAGCCAAAGTGGCATGTGGTGCCAAGGGTCGAACACCAGTCCCTCTTCCTAAGCAAGCACTCAGTCCACTGAGCTATCTCACCAGCCCAAATTTTCCATGTTTGTACCCCATTGCCATAAATGCCTATAAAATCAAAGACTGAATGCAACATGAATACAATGCATTAATTTTAATAAACAAAGGTAGGCTCCTTCTAACATTTCAAGGTCCAACCCCTCTGAACACAGGTTTTAGTTGAAATGCCAAGGAATGGTGTAGGTCCTAAATAAGTTGTCCCTAAACAAGAGAGCACTGCATCTATGCCCTCTCCTCTTCCTTACCAGCCCAGCTGTTGGACTGAACTATGTTAAATATATCTTATCTGTGGTATCTAGGATAGCACTGCACAGACATTAGAGTACAAAGCACAGAGAACAGATTCTTATAGGAATTCACCAAGAAGACCCCCCCCCCATTTAGTGATCAAACAGATTTAGGGAACGTTGCATCAGGAAGCCCTCTTGACGACGCAAAGTGTGTACTGCATGGCAAAAGCCCTATGAAGCTCTTCAGAGACGGCATCTGTTGAGCGCTGTTCCACTTCAGGCAACATTCACTGGGAGGGATGCATCCTGGAACTCTACACTGGACATTATTCTGTGCATATTAATAAAAATTCTAGGCACTGTTTTTTGATGTATCTCATTTTGCCCTGGCAACAGCCCTAGAAGGCATGTGCTGCCCTGATGTCTAGGGGATGGGTAAGAGAGGCAGCACTGACCTCCTTGCTCATGTAGTTTGCCCAGCTTCCTGGACAAAGAGCAGATTCTCCATTTTCTTGCCTGCGACTCCCAGCCAATCTTTTTACCTGGCTGATTCCTGCACCCCTTTCCTTCTCTTCTCCCCTGTAAGGTGGCATGCAAGGTGCTTTTCTCTGTACCTACACTGTTCTTGTTGCTCTCTATTAAAACAATGGTCCTTGCAGGACAGTGAGCTCAGCAGACTAAAGTGCCTGCATAGGCAAGCTTAGGCAAGCACAGGGACCGAAGTTCAATCCCCAGCACCACATACCACACCAGCGCCATCCGTAGGGCAGGCTGAGCTGGCCACAGAGTCCAGGCATAGTGGCACATGCCTGTCATTCCAGCACTGGAGAGGCTGAAAGCAGGAGGATCACCACAAGTCTGAGCTGCATAGTGAGACCCTGTAACAACCAAATACATAAAACAGCAACAACAATAACAAAAACAATGCTCTTTGGATGTCTGCTTCTGCTCTGATCCTAGAATTTCTTCATAAAGGGGCCATGATTTATTATTCTTTTCCAGTGCCAGTCAGAGCACCTGGCACAAGAGCTCAGGAAATGACTGCTAAGAAAAAAGCCTCCCTACACTCAGACAGAGCAAACAGAATTCAAAGGTGACGCTAATCACAACAGCTCCCACTGACAGAGAGCCTGCCGACGTGTCAGCCCGGCTCAGGCACACCACATGCAGCAAACTGCTTCTCCTCACTAGAGTCTGTCCCATATTCGGAAAAATTATTTTCATCATACAAGGGTGCAAACTGAGGCTCAGAAAGGATAATTAACCCGACTTGCCTTGCACAGCCTGGGAGTGCAGGAGCAAGGCACAGACCAGAAACCCTTACACTATAACGTCTTTCACCCTCACACGCCGCTCTGCACAGCCAGGGTATAGCCTGCGTGTTTGAGCTCTTTGTAGCCAGAACACTGAGGTCTCTTCTAGAGTACCACTTCCTGAGCACACTGCCCAGCTCCTTTCTAACTGTTACAGGAAATGAGCTGAGATCGCCTTCAGCTATGCCATCATGGTGGCAGCAGGAAAAATTAATCCTGTGCCGTTTTGCATTTGCTGCTTGTGAATCAAACTGTGAAAGCTAATTTAAAAACGTTCACACTTGGTTTGAATGAGGACTGTCGTCGCTTGGGGAATGCTAAATTGTACATAATTAGCTCCAATAGTGTTAGCTTAGGCATCACCAACAGCCACCCAAACGAGAAACAAGAGGGCTCCCACGGTGGCCCCATGCACTGGGAGGAGGGCTGCAGAGAAGATACAGGCACAAGGGAGCATATGGGTGTGGACGTGGTTCACCCTGGGAATGTACAGAGAGTCACTGGCCTGCCATCAGGGCCGCTACAAATGGGGCCCCTCCCAGCAACAGCAGAGCTGCATGGGGGCACAGACTGTGGGAGCCAGCTGGGAGCTGTGTGGACACAGTGGTAGGAGAGCATTACCCAAACAACGGAGGCCTTTCTTCTGTCATCTCTAAAACAGGAGTAACTACAGTTACCCCAGAACTTAGTGACAAGGTAGCACGCACGGGACCCCCTACCTACTTGCCTGCCCTCATCAGCAGCCAGTGTCCAGGTGCCAGGGCTGTCACCCCCGTCACCAAGTGCCCTGGCTCCTGCATGCGCTCCGTGACTGGGGCCTTCGGTCCTCTTTATCTTGGTGCTCCAGCCATAGGCACATCGCAGCACAGCCCAATTTCCACTGTGACCATCCCTGTCATTATTAACAACAGCAACAGTACACCCGCAACTGCGGGAGCCGTCTACCTTGCCCAATGCTCGGGCAGTGACAGAGAATAAGACAAGGGCACTGTGCCATGCCTGGCACTGGTGCCCCTCTTGGGTCTGCCCTTTGCCACAGGCCAGGTAGGCCAGTACTGACTGTCTGCTCTCCTGACCTAGGAAGGCCAAAGAGTCCAAAACCACTTGCTGGTTTGAGGATCTACGAATGACTTAGCTTATTTAATTATCCATTTCGTCAGCTGAGAAATGAAAATGGTAATTGCCTTAGAGATACCAGGGAGGAAATAGGGAGGAGACATGCAAAGAGGAAAAAACACCCTGTTTTAGGATAAAGTAGAGGAGGTGAAGCCAGAGCCAGTCCAGAAAAGGCCAAAGCCGCTGCCCCTCTCTGGCTCCAGCTCCAACCCAAGTCCTGATGAAGTCCTAAAACCGAGCCTAGGAGCCGTCAAGGGCTCCATCATCTGACTCAGAAACAATCTTTCATGACTACCAAAGGGGGCAAAAGATTTAATAAAAAATTTAATAACGGCAGTTTAATTTTAAGACAAAAATAACGATAATTACTCGGCGCTGCATAACGTTTAAGATCTGATTAGATCGACCCCTCGTTTACAAGCTGAGGCAGTGATCCTGTTTCGCCGCTCTGCAGTTACTGCCAGGGCTGGTACACGGCAGGAACCCAGGCTGGCCTCTTTTCCACACGTGCGTGCTGCTCTTGTCCCTCTCTATCCAGGCCACCTTCTCACAAGGGGCAGAAAGGCATTCCATGCTCAGGAGTTATCACTGTGGGTCAGAAGCTGGTGGTGCTGTGGAAAGATGGCCGACGTTGATGCGCACAACTCCCGCAAGGAAAGCCCTGGGCTGAGAGCGGAGAGGCAGGGGGAGCGCGGGGCACAGAGCTTAAGAGCTGAGTGAGATCAAAGCGAAGAGCGGCCAGGCTTCGGGGGCCGAAGTCTAAGTCACAAAAGGGCTTGGCAGGGCTGCCCGGTGTCCAACTCGCAGCTCTCCACAATCAGCCCTGCTGGTTGTCCGGCCTCCTACTTGCCGGGTGGGGCAGGGCAAGGCGAGGGAGGGCAGAGTGAGGTGCACGCCCGCTCATAGTTTGGGTTCAATTTGATTTCCTGGGCCAGAGTTTGAAGCTAAACGTGCATTACTGGAAAAATGTTACTCACACATTTGAATACAAAAACAATTATTATTTTTAAACTGCTCCTTTCCATAAACACTTGATTAGATATTCACCCATTCATTAGAGAGAGTTCCTCACCACCCCTATAAAACTCTGATTTCTGCTTAAATCTTCCACCTTAGTCTAACTTCTTAACAATATTCAGATATACAAATGTACACATTCTTTATAGATTGCCTTTATTTATTTGTCGTCTCAGTGTACCAAAAGTGGAAGTTTTCTTTCACAGAGCTGATAATCTGTCTTCTTAGCGCAATTCCCTCGTACCTGGAAGTGTCCAGATTACAGGAGCCCCTCTAAAGTGTAGGTCTAATCAGTGAATTGATTAAAAGCTGCGGTTAGAGCAGTGAAAACAAATAGACCAATCTTATAACACACCAATTTTTTAAATCACTTTACTCTAGACTACCAAAACTTGCTATCTGTCCCCACCTCATTTCATTCAATCACTTAACAAGCATGTGGGGGACGGACCCCACTTCTGGTGCTTGGATGAGTCCAGCTGTGAACAACACATGTGAAATTCATGAAGGTGATATTCTGGCTGGGATTCACGAATTGGTCAGCTTTCAATTGCTGGAAAAAAAAAAAAAAAAAAAAAAAAACATGCCTGGAAGATGTAGCTTAAAGAGGGGAGGCTTCAGATTTTCAGGGCTAGAGCCTAAGAATGCAAAATCAACATGGTGGAAAGTGTGGTACAACGAAAGTGCTCAGTTCATCGTGCCCAGGTATCTGAAGGAGAACAGCACCAGTGACAGACACACCCTCCTAAAGCATCCTGCAGCTGAGCCCCAGGTCCTGGTGGAACTTTCAGCTATGAATACCAGCAGGTTCAACCTCTGATGAAGACAGCTTCCCCGGGATCTAACCACTTCCCCGAAAGTCCCTAAATTCAGACAAGCTGACCATTAAAATTAACTGGGACAATTAGTGTTACATTTTATGTCCAGTGTCCCTGAAGCCTGATACCCTTACAGGTGTGGCTTTGGGGAGGCAAATGGATCCTGGGGGTATGGATGCATCAGTGCCTTAGCTCACTGATGATTTCATAGCTATGTGTGATGTTGGGAGATGAAGCCCCAGGGTGGTGCCTGGGGCCATGGCCTGGGGGCATCTGTAGCTCCCTCCTCCTTCCTGGCGCTCTCTCTCTGCTCTCTACTCCCATGCCATGAGCTGTGTTTCCTCCATGATGCCCCTCTGCCATGCTGCCCTGACTTGGAGCCAGCCAACTGCAGACAGAAAGCTCTACAAAATGAAGATTCAGAATAAGGCTTTCCTCCTTAGGCACTGAGTGCTGCTCCTCAGTGATGAGAAAGTAACTGAGATAATAAGCACCGACAGCAACCAGAAGGAGAGAGGGTGAGTGGGGACAGGTAGAAAGGGGGTGGGGGTAGCTAAAGGCTGGAGAAGGAAGAGCCGAGCAAATGCAAGTCCCGCAGGTGAGGACGTGGGGTCAGTGGGGCCGTGGCAAAGTCCCCTGTGGCAAATCTCCCACCCTCAGCCTCCTTATGGGGCACAAAGGGCCCACCGTGACCACTAACTGTAGCTCTCACAATTCCCACTCACAAGCTGAGGAGGTCCCATTGTGTGATTTTCTGGCCCCTTCAATCTGCTAAGATTCTACTGATCAAAAAGTAACTTACAACTCTAATTGGCTGCAGAAGGATCTGTGATAACAGGCAGCACACTTGTGACTTTGGTCATCATCCCACAATCCACTCAGGTTTTAGTTCTCACAGCCTACAGCATCAAAGCATTCTTGGCTCCATTTTTACTTAAGTGATTTCAAAATCTCACAGAAAATGTAAGTGGAATGGTAATTTCATTCCTAGAGATGTTCTGTTGTCTAAGCCATAATTTAAATGCTCATCCTAAATTCTGCCAATTATCAGCACTAATGAAAGACTAAAATGGCACAGAGCATAAAAGGGCCTATTCTAATTTGGTTCTAGGCTATATTTCAAGACTTTTTTAAAAGCAGAATATTTCCTTCCCAATACTATCATGACTCGGTTCCTGCAATAGACAGAGCCTGCACCAGGTAGCAAGCAATGCCCTGAGAAGATAACACTGCCGTCCACCGGGGAACTTCAGGTGCTATCGCCTACCAGCACTGTTACCCAATTGCTGTGCTTTCATTCTGATGCCAAGAAATCGTATCTGAAAAATTTCAAGGTTTTCTTCAGATGGGAGATTGATCCCTTTGGTCACCATGACCTAGAAAAGCCAACCAGGCTGCTTGTGAAACACACAGGTTGAGCTTCCCTAATCTGAAAATCCAAAATTCAAAATGTTCTGAAAGACTCAGAAATTTTGGAACATTTTGGGTTTCACATTATCAGGCCAGGAATGCTGCACCAATGAAGTCTAAGGTAGACATTCCCAAATCAGAAAAACACCATCACTGGTAACACTTCCGGTCCCAAGCACTTGAGTACACAAGTCATCTATGTAAACCATGTAAATAAATTGGTGCCTGGGAAACTTGCCAAGTGTTTCCTACACGCCAGACAACGTGCTGAGAGATGGGAATCTAGGGAGGAGTAAAGACTTGTCCCTGCCTCCAGAAACTGTACAACAGAAGACAGATCACTCATACATTAAGAAGCCTGTTAAGTCATCATGGAGACTACAATGGACCTGTGAGCAAGAGAAAAGGAGGGCCAAAGGCGAGGGGATTTTTTTTATGGATTTAGAAGGCAAAAAAACAACCTTGCACAAGGGAGCTGACACCTGAGCTTTATAACTAAATGTCTGGAAAGTACTTGTGGAGTAGGTGTAATGCAGAAGTTGGTCTTCAGTTTCAGGCCCAGCCAGTGTGGGCTGTTATGGCCTCCTTATCTCTCGTGTGCCTAGTAAGCCTTCCCATCTCTACTATCCAGGCAAGGCCAAGAAGGTATGGGAATGCACAGTTTACTCCCACTTTACTCCCCTTACCAACCTCAGCAATGAAAGCCCACCCAATATCAAAGAAGCCAACTAGAACAACTTTGTTCCCCCTCAATAAGCACCTTCCTGGAGACACCCCGGCACCCTCCCCACAGTCAGCTCCCTCCTGCCTCATTCCAACTGACTGCACACAAGGCTGAGTAGTGTCCCTGGGCTCTTCTGAAGATGCCTCTCCTTCTCATCCTTGGACAGGTGATTTTGGTTCTTGAGGCACCCAAATTCTCCAAGCATGGGGCATAGCTGCCCTTGGTCCAGGTCAAACAAGCAAGAGCATCTCCACAGAGAGGTAAGAGATGGGTTCCACTACATATGGGGAAAGTGGTAAGAGCCAAAGAACCAGAGCCCATTTTCTGCCCAGCTGGGAATGGAATACAAGATCTCTAGTTTTCACTGCAAACGCTCCTGAACATTCATTTCACTTACTGACAGGTCAGTTTCAGGAGAGTCACCCTCACGGCCCCACCAATCCACCCCTCTGCCGCCCCCTCTTTTGTTTCACTTGCTTTTCCCTTCTTTTTTTCCTTCATGCTGTCAACTGGGCATTTTCCACCCCAGACCACCCAGCACTGGCAGTAATTTCCAAGTACTCCTCAGCCGTGCTTTGGTCACCTGCCATGCACATTCTTGGGAGAAGGGGAGCTGTGGCAGGGCTTGGTGGTGCCCATGCCAACTGTGCACCCTGTACTTCAGCCTTTCACTTTCTCACGTTAAGCTTCTTCCACTGCCCTGAAAATTGCATTTCTAAAACTTGGAAAGCTATGGCACCTTTTCAGCAAATGAGAGAGAGAAAGAAAAAAAGGAAGCTCCCTGAAGAAGGTCCTTGGGGTTTTGAAATATTTGAGAATAATCTCTTTTCCATTAATGCACAGACTAACATATTTCCCCTGCTGTTCAATGACACCTTTAAGGATGGATGATTAACATCTGGTAGCACCACTTGGCCCCTTCCAGGAAAAAGCCACAGGCTTTATTCGAAGATCTGTAGAGGAATTCTGCAGCAGGAACATGAACATGATGAAGATTTTCCTTCCCAGGGGAGAAGAAAAATAAAGACATAGACAAAAACTAATTATACTCATCTGAACTTTGTCCAAGGGTCACTTTGAAAGAACATGTTTTTATGTGACTACAATACTGATTTTTAGCTGCCTTACCACAATAGGTCACCATTGTGTGGCTATCCAGAGAGAGACACTTTTCTTCATGAAGTAAAAGAGGAGTGAAAAATAGACCATTTTATTTTTATACTATTGAGCAGGTTGCAAGTGGCACACATATGTACAAATGCATCTGATTTCTCAACTGCCCTATCGCCAAGACCCCAGTGCTCTTTCTACTATCCTAAACTGTCTCATTAACTTGAATTGTTGTCCTGATCAACAATTCTTAATTGAGGATTTACCACATGCTGAACTTCTAATGAGTTAAACATATGTCAAGTAATCTAATCTAATCTTTGTATGATGGATGAGGCTGACACCAACTTTGTCTTCAGTTTTTGCTCCTTTTCTTAAATTAGAACACTGAGTCCCACAAGGAAATGCAAGAACTAGACTAAAGTTCCACCCACTCAGAGATCATGCAGCCAGGATTTGGAAAAAGATCTGTTTGATTTAGCCACTGTCCACTTTGTTACTCACTGACTATTACAAGCCCCAGGTAAGAGCTGACCACCCTTGTTAGGTTCAAAGAATTGTAACATCAAACTGTGCTGTGACGTTCACTTGTTACTGGTGAATGTTTAGTGAAAGGAAAAACATACACCTACCTTGCCCCTACCTCACCCCCGCCTTGCCCCTAGGGCTATAAAAGCTTTCTCTGTATTTAGATCAATTTTGTAGGACGCTATACTATATAGGAAGAGAGGTAATAATTATAAGTCCCTAATTGCCTAAGCCAATCAAAGCAAGGCTGTATCTTGCTTTTGAATGGAAAATAAGTAAATCCCAAATTTCAGAGACTTTACGCAGTCAAGATATATGATTTCAGGTGTTTTTAAAGGAGAATAGCCCCTTTAAAGGAAAACATGCCAAAACTTAAGATAAAAGGAATCTCCTTTAAAAGGATGAGTGTCAGCATCACCAGCCACACACTGTGGGTTTGCAAAATGATTCCTTAGAGCTGGCCCACACGGAAGTCACTGGGCTCAGACTGCACATCCTGTGCCAACAGCTAGAGATGTGAAATGGCCAAGACAAGGCCTAGGCCTCAAAGAAGAACAGGATAGCAGGGCCCCCCATGCTGCAGTGATTCCAACAGCCACCTCACTTTCCTGTGTACTCCGCTATGGGCTGGGCGCTGTACCAGCTGCTTCCTGTTCATCATCTGCGTGGTGCCGTGGAAAGATGCAAATGTCCCTGTGCTCTACACATGAGAAAGCAAGATGAGAAGGGCTGAGTCATTTGTCCGAGTTTTGAAAACTAGGTAGTGGCACACCTGGGGCTCAATCCTAGGTTTTTCCTACTCCAAAGACTTTGATCTTGGCCACTAAGCCACACTGACTCCTTGCCCAGAAGTAATTTTCCTGCAGCACTGTAAGTCAGCAGTAGAGGTATGCATATGTCCAAGAGCAGCTGCCAAAGAGAATGGGATTCACTGGAGTACAGGAAAATCGGGGCTTCAAAACTGCACAGGACTGAACCAAGTTTTGAAGCATATGTAAGAGTCCATCAGGCAGACCAAAAAAAAAAAAAAGAACATATATTTCAGGAAGAACTCAGGAGCCCAGAGGTACAAAAATCTCAGCTTATTAACAAGTTGTGAGTAATTATCTACAGTGATTATTAAAGTCATATTAGGGATAAGAACAAGAAGTTGGCTGCAGAGGTAGGAAGGAAGCAGGCTGAAGAGTTGCCCATCTATGTTTGTGAAAATTACAATTGAACACATGTACATATGTGTACACACACACATACATGCACACACACACACACCCCTTTCCATGTAACTCTCCCAGAGCAGGGACTAAGGAGTCTCACTGTACCCCTGGTGAGATGGGAGAGAATTCACTGACAGCCATCGCTGTCTTCTGCAGGGCAACTCAGCTGCAAGTGGCCCAGTTCCTGACACTGAATTTATTAAACAACTTGCACATGTTTATGCGTCACTTCTCCTTGCCCAGAAATAACTGCCCATTGCCTAGCATAAATAATGCGACACACCATGCAAACGACAGATCTTGGGGGGGCCTGCTACAGTGCCCAAGGAAAGAGAGCAGAGGAAGAATTAAAACTCAGGCCAGTGAGATGGGCCAGCGAGACAGCCCAATGGACTAATACACCTGCTTAGGCAAGTGCAGGGATATCATGGGTCAGTTCCCTGTACCACATACCATGCCAGCCCTGCCCCCAGGCACCGTGGGGCACACCTGTAATCCCAGCCCTGAGGAGCCTGAGAGCAGGAGGGTCACTATGAGTCTGAGCTGCGTAACAACCAAATACATTTAAAACTGTAACAACCTGTAACAGCCAAATACATTAAAAAAAAAAAAAAAGATGCAGTGGCACACATAATACCATATTTGTGTGATGAACTAAAAAGCACAAACTACACAACAAGCTTTCACAAATAGTGGGTGACGATAGTTTTTATTAGGTCAAACTAGAAAAAAGTGTTAAAATCATCTAAAACTATATTTTTGCTCATGATACCTTCTTAAAATGTAACAGAAGCTATGTAGGCCTAGAGACAGTGGACTCAAGTTTAAAAGCTTGCGTGTTTCCAGTAATACCACTAACATCAATGGTAGCAGCTCTATTCTACTCATCCTCTCCTGACTACGCCTGTGCTGTCCAGCTCCCTGACCAATCTGTGGAGCCGGCACTATTATCACTTCCCATTTTACAGACAAACCCTAGAGACACAGAAATTTACAACTAAGGTTAAGAAAGTGAACATAAATTGAAATAAGACTCAAATCTCAACATTCTAGCAAGGCTCCTATTCAGAAATAGCTGCTTTGGGGTCATCGAAGTCGGCTTTATCCATCACCTTGCAGGTGAATTCTCGATCAAGCGGACCTGAAATCACCAGACTTTGAATGAAGCATTGACTCTGTCATGCAGGGCCCCCTTACATCAGGTCAGGGTCATGTTATGATTTGTGCCTAGGTGTCCCCGCAAAGCCTCACGCAGTCACGGGGCCCCTTCTGGAATTTGTAATTTATTATTGTGGAAATGGGTGCTGCACCTCCCCTGGGGCAGGTGATTTGCATTTCAATGTAAGGTAGGAACAGAAGTTAAAGGCTTGAGCCTGTGTTTCCTTCTCCCAAGGATTGTAGATGTGCAGGGCATGATCTTCTCATGATGGATAGCTAGAGTACAAAGCACAAAACAAACTGAACATCTAGGGCTTCGGCTTACATCATGGCCAATAGTATCTCACTGGCCAAAGAATACTATGCACGCCAGCCTAATATCAACAGGATAGGAAAAAAACAAAATATTCTGCTTAGTGGTTGTTATGGTTTGTGTATAGGTGTCCCCCCCAAAGCCTCAGGCAGTCATTCGGCAGCTTCTGGAATCTATAATTGATTATTGTGGGTGTGGGTGCTGCCCCTCCCGAGGCAGGTGATTTGCGTTTCAATGTAAGGTAGGAAAAGAAGTTAGCTGCTTGAGCTGCTGCTACCTCTTTCCCTGAGCTCTTGCTCTTAGCTGCTACCATGAAAGGTTACCCTCTGCGGTGCGCCTCTCTGACTTGGAGTCAGCTGAATATGGACTGAAACCTCCAGTCACTGAGAGCTAAATAAGCCTCTCCTTCCTTCATTTGGAGTGTCAGGTATTTTTCCCAGCATCAAGAGGAGAGTAACTCAGACAGGCCTCAACAAAACAAGAGACCTGCCTGTCCTCCTCTTGCTGCAGGGATTCTCCAGCAGCCTACCTCAATTGGATCTGTCTGCACCTTGGACTCTCCTGGGTCTCCAGGCCACCGGCTTTGCTTGCAGAGGGCGCACTTGCCAGCCCCATAGTGGCATGCGAGCCAATTCTTCAGGATACAGCTTGCCCTGCACATATCTACATCCACTGGTTCCTTTTTGGGGAGACAAGACATGTGGGCCTTTTCTAGTGTACATACACACTTAATGGTTGTGCCACAGGAACCTAGCTACAAGGTTGGAAGGACACTGTGTCTGTCCTTATGGAGGACACAGCTGTCCTCTCCTCTTCTGCCAATGTTTCATCAATCTTCTTGCAGGATTACCAGATCTTTGAACCCACAAGGAGCCTTCTTTGCAAATCCCCATTTGGGAGCTTATGACAGTCACTCAGTGCCAATCAGTCATGGCTGGCATTGGTTTTCTTCAACTGTTACCACACACAGCATCCCATTCCGCAGCGTTTGTCTCTCATTCACACACAGAAAGGGAACTATCAGCAGGTTAGCAGCCCGCCTGGGTCAACCTCACGCACGCACCAGCCTCACACACTGAAGCTTGTGCCAGACCCTTCAGCTCCTGCCCACTGCCCTCCCTGAGATTATGCCTGACACAAGAGGCCGGCATGAAAGAACAGCCCGAGCCAGGGGCACTTCCGCCAGACCGCACCCCCACACAGCGTCACCGCTTCTGGGAGATGAAGGAGAGAAATAAAAGCGGCACATGTTATCTGCAAACACCTCAAAGCTTCTCTTCTCCTCACTTAAAAATTCTCTAGTAACTGTTTTACCACACTTAATCATAAAAATGAATTACCTCAAATTTTTGAAAGAAATTCTCCTTCAAAACCTGTCAACTTGGCTCCTGGAATTCATTTATTAGGAGGCCACATGATGCCTGCAAGTACTGCATTTTATTTAAACGTGACATTTTTTCACTCTGTTTTGATTCCACATCTGAAAATCACTTCTATCAATCTTGCGCTGGAGCCAAACATAACTATTTTTGCTCACTGAAACATTAAATACAGACTCGGGGCCCTAGAATCAAATTAAAAAATAAAAATAACATAGTATGTGGCTGCCATTCATAGCACCCTATCCTGAGAGACCACAAGGCAACAAAACTGCCTTGAATCCACTTCCAAGATAAAAATTAATCAATCCTAATCTTTTTGGACCTTTGATTATTTCACAACTTCAAACACTTTATGTGGGTTGGTTTTTCTTTTGGAGATTCAGGTTCAGAAATTCTGCTCTTCTGACTGTGAAAGAGGTATGGAGCCTTCAGTGAATCACCAGACCCGCTGGGGCACGGACTGTGATCAACGATGCTCTGTGTCGGTGGCTCTTGTGTTGGCAGAGGGCGTAGGGTGAGGATGCTCACCACTTGCTTACATTCCCCATAATGCATCATTCTCTCTCTGAACAGTGGAGGCAAATGCACATGGCTTATTTTGTACCGGGTTCTTCTCTAAACCGTGAGAATGTCCCATATGGGCTCTGAGAGCCTAAAAAAGAGCAGCATTTCCCAGGTTCTAAGGCTGAAGGGAACCCTAGCCAACCCATCACGCTGTTGTCTGCCCAGACTCAAGCATTCGCACTCCCACGACTTCAGAGGCAGTAGGCATGAAAAGCGTGAAGCAACTGTCAATGGTGCGGACCCAACGGACAGCAAAGCTGTGATTAGCATTTTCAACAAGGGCTCTCACGATTCTTCATGCTACTGGCTCTGGGGCACAGTGCAGCCACGTGTCCAGGCATCTTCCATCTCACATCTTCAAAATTATCAGTAAATCCTAGGGCCATGGGAAAGCCCGTATCTTACTTACCAGAGAATGAAACTTTAGAGAATCTGCTAAATCCAGGCAGGTACATAGCAGGATTAAATAGCAAGACGCTCTTCCACATGATGCCTAAGTATGGCTCAGAAATGCAATTCTGACCTTATCACCCTGGATTTAAAACCTGTCATTTCTTGCCGGGCGTGGTGGCGCACGCCTATAATCCCAGCACTCGGGAGGCTGAGGCAGGAGGATTAGTGCGAGTTCAAGACCAGCCTGAGCTACAAAAGTGAGCTCAAGGCCAGCGTGAACTGCATAGCAAGACCCTGTCTCAAAAATAAATAAATAAATAAATAAATAAATAAATAAACAAACAAACCTGTCATTTCTTCCTTCCTTCATGTCTTCTATCTTTTCTTTTTTCTGTCCTTATCTCCCTTCCTTCTATTTACCTTATCTTCCCCCTTTCGTAAATTTCTTTCCTTCCTGGCTCATCTTCTGGTTTTTCCCTCTGTCTTGCCTACCTGATGGTCTACGCACCTTGCATCTTCCCATGTTGTACAGGCATGTCCAAGAGAGTGCTCCTTGGCTGAGGAAGCAGCCATCCACTGGTAGAGAGAGGCTTGCACATAGACAACTCCCATACAGGGTAAGAGGAAGCTCAGGGTTGCAGGAATACAGCTGGGCTGGGGCCTGTTGAGTGTGGCCATGTGCAGAACAGCACTTGGATGAGCTGGGAGTGGTGGTCACATAGGACAGGGCTTCTAGGAAGGCAAAAGGACCTGGGGTTTTCCAGAAAATTGATGGTTTGACAGAACTGGAGCATAGTGGAAAGGAGTAACATAAAATGAGTCTGGAGAGGCAGAAAAAACACTGGTAGAAGCTACAAATGTAAGCATTTTATGACGATAATAAAGAGAAGTAAAGCTTTAAGCATAAATGGCAGTAGTGACTTGACTTTTTACTAAACTTGAACACACACACACACATACACACGTGTGTTTCTGAGCATGCTATTTAAAATCGCAACCTAACTTCTTTACTTCTTTTCATATCCAGTACCAGGCTTACTCATGGTCTACTGGCCTCCTTTGCTAAGCTAACTCCACAGGAAAAGGGATGGTGACCGCTCCTGGCTGCCCCCTTAACTCCTGTTATTGCTCAGTACGATGACTCTCGCTGAATGAACAGTTTTTTCACAGACAGCAAAGCTCAATAACTTCACTGCATTTGGAGAAACATCCTTGCCTTGAAAACAGACACAAGTTGAAGTGTTCCGGCCTGTAAAACTCAGGGACAATGCTCACTTTAAAAGCAATTATGATAAACAATATTCCTCAACATAGGAAATGATACATACTGTGCTCTATAAACCTCAGCTCCTATTTTATGATCTTGAAGGTATGGCATCTATTCCTACTCCTGAGGTACTCCTGAGCACAAGTCAGGCTCTCAGTCATCCAGCACATTTTCTGGGCTGGAAGCATGGCTTCCACCTTGCTGGCTGACTCAACCACCAGCCCAGTGAATTCTTGCTAGTGTACAAGGTGAGTAAACTCCCTAGGATATGTCCAAGTATTATAATAAACTCTACTGAAAGAGAAAGAAGTCTTTGAAATACAACATGCTTTGCAAACAATGCAGTCTGTAGGGCCAAAGCTCCAGTGGCCAAAGGCAGTTCCCAAGGCCATGTGCAGGCCCTTTCCGAAGGTGCTGATAGCCATCTGCTATGACCCAGACCCATGGCTGCTGTGGTAGCTTGTAACACATTTGGAAACTATGACTGTGCTTCACTCTACCACATGAAATTGGAGGGTGCCAATCACGACTGGGGAGCAGTGTGGTACAGCAGCCAGGGGCTTGCGATGTAGTGATTGCCTCCCAGATTAGAATCCCAATGCTGTGGCTGTCAGGCAAGGGATCCTAAGAGGAGTTTAATCACTCAGCGCTTCATATGGTACACTGGGCACCATGCTGACCCTGTTTCCAGGGTCTAGGGCTGAGCTCACTGAGTTAATCTTGTGAAGCGCGAGTGTGCAGATCGTGTTGAAAGCATGTTATATGTTATCACCTGTACATCCTAGCACAGAACAGGTGTCTAAGCAAAGCTCACTGAATTGAGAATAAAACCCAAACATATTCAAAATTTACTTTGACTACTGAAAATGATAAGAAATGAAAAAAAAAAGATAAAAAGAAAATGATAAGAAATGAGCTTTTCTCCAACACAACCTCTATCCCTGCTCAGAGAAATGTCTTTTAAGAATGCTAGGGGCTGGGGAGATAGCTCCATGGCACAAGTGCCTGCCTGACAAGTGCAAGGTAATGAGTTTGAACCTTGGTCCTGAAAAAAAACAACAACAAAAGAATGCTGCTATCAGGCCCAGTGAGACAGCTCAGCAGACTAAAGCTCCTGCTTAGGCAAATTTAGGGAATTGCAGGGACTGCACCTTGATCCCTAGTACATGCAGAGCCAACTCCCACTCCTCCCCAGGGCAGGCTGAGCTGGACACAAGGGGGAAAAATGGGGCTATCTCAGGGCTGGCCAAATAGCTCAGTGGATTAAAGGGCCTGCACACAGGCACAGGGGCTGGGGGTTCAATCCCCAGGCCTGCCATGCCAGCCCTGCCCTCAGAGTGCATAGAGAGGGCAACTAAGGTTGTGTACAGTGGTGCACACTTGTAATCCTAGCTCTTGGGAGGCTGTGAGCAGCTGAATCCAATCTGTAGTGAAACCTTCAACACCCTATAGGCCCTGCTCTAAAAATACCCAAAAGAGGGGGAGGCTATCTCAAGAGGTTCTACTTTCCCTGTTTTGTTTTAATTTATGTTTTTGGTACAGGGTCTTCATACATAGCTCAGACTCATAGTGATCCTCTTGTCTCAGTCTCCTCAGAACTAGGACTATAGGTATTTACCACCATACCCAGTTTCAGTGGTTGGTTTGGTTCTCCCACGGTAGGGCCCACATGGCATAAGGTACCAGGGAATCTGAGTCCTTGTGCTTGCCAGGCAGGCACAAAACTATCTCCATAGGCCTACACTTCCTATTTGTATAACCTGAGGTCTATTATTTAGCCACAGAATCTCAATTTCTTCCCCTTAAAACTCACCTATCTCAGAGGTCAGCCTGTGGTTTGGTAAGGCCCTGTGTGATCTGGAATTTACAAGCCCCAGAGCACTGAGAAATACCAGTTGCCATTACAAACAAAAAGCAACAGTCACACAGCAAAGGGGGGAGGGACTGTACATCAAACCACTCTGTCTTCCTACATTGTGCAAAATTAAAATGAGACTTTGCAGAATCCAATTTGGATAAGCTCATGTCAATACTACTAATACAAGCCATCACTAATGACAAGATTGATAGCTCAGGAGGGCGAGTCATTTCATGTTCACTGTGCATCATGCTTAATTCGCCAAAAGGAGTTTGTGTGTATAATTAATGCGCTTTGCTTCCGCCTTCATTTGGAAACATGTAAAAGGTCTCTGGGGAATTCTGTAAGTTAGAAACAATTAATAAAATAAAACCACTTAATTCAAGAGAATAATTGGAGCTTATTTTATACCAGAAAATGAAGGAATAAAAATCACTAGAGAACACACTGTTCAAAAATAGCTAAGTTTTATAAGAAAAAACAATCTGCAGATAAAACATATGTAAGTCATGATATGGACTGAATGCTCATGTTTTTCCTTCTGGGGTGATTTACATTCATCTGCCCTGCCCTGTCCATGAAAGGCACAAGTCTTGAACTCTCCATGACAAGTCCCATACTTAGGTAGATTTTTCTTTATTTGAACAGATAGTCACAAAATCTTTTACATACCACCTATCATGTAGGATGCAAAGCCATCTTCTTCCCTGCCTTTCAGAAACTCTGAGTCTATGTAGCAGCAAAGAGAAGCACTCACAGATAGACAGTTACATTGGGCTGGCAAGACAGCTCAGTGGACTAAGTGCCTGCTTAGGCAAGCATAGAGAGTGGGGTTCAATCCCTGGTACCACATGCCATGCCAGCCCTGCTCTGGGTGCAATGAGTAGGCAACAGAGTCCAGGTGTGGTGGTACACACCTGTAATCCCAGCTCTGGGGAGGCTGAAAGCAGGAGGATCACTAAGAGTCTGAGCTGCATAGTGGAACCCTGCCCAAAATACAAAAACAAGCAAACAAAAAAATAAAAAATAAAAAATAAATAGACACACAGAACACATGCACGGATGCATACACATCACACACACACACACACACACACACACACATGCACACACGCACATACACTCTTAGATACAGAGAGAGAGAGAGAGAAGCTCTGTGAGGGGACGGAGAATAAACACAGACCCCAGAGGGAATGCTCCCATTGCAGTCTATGCAAAACAAACAAGGCTCTCAGATGGCGGACAAATGAGCATGTAGCACACCAAAACGCGATTACAGATGTAACATTATATATCAAGTCACAGATACACAAGTGTGCATATTGCTTTGGTAAATTACATAAAACTCAGTATGTCCCAAGGAAAGAAGAGTACGTGTTTTGGAGCAGAAAGAGATAAAGCTGGAGACCAGATGGGAAAAGAGCACGGACACGGGCTACGACAGTTCGCTTGAATCCCATAATTATATGGATGTAACATCTCCAAGCTCCAGTTTCCTCTTGAATAAAAATGGACTTCTAGGAACACCCAGATGGTCACATACTATACTGTGGATTCTAATGTCTGTGTCCTTCCCAGTCAGAGAATTACACAGCCATTCTCTATCGCATAATAGCTAGCTCCTAAAAGTAGACGTGGAATATTTCCTGCTGTGGCATCAGGTCTGGCCACTGGCCACGGGACTTGCTATAGCCAGTGGAATTGAGGCTGATATAATACACCAAAGTTACACCATAAAGGGCAAACACACTTGTTGATTCACTTAACTTGGACTTCTACGTTTCTACTCTGCTACCACGAGGGCTGCATGGGCCACATGGAGCTCTTCTCAGAGCCTGGATTCCTAGAGTAAAAAGTCTCTTGGAATGGAGTTGAATAGAGGCTGTAGCCAACCTGCAGCACTGCAGAAACTCTAGGATGGTTCCTTGCTACCACAAGAGAATATCAACACTGCACAGGTAAGTGAGCTGCTTGACATCTAAGGGGAAGCTACACAAGTAACGTGCAAAATCAGAAAAGTGTGGGTTCATATTAAAGAATCACAGCTTCCTGTAAAGACATTTACTCCATAAAGGGCATGTGACCCATGTTTGGTTCTTCACCTAAGACTTTCTAGAAAGGCAGAGTCATGAAGTTAAAGAAAGTCTTATCAAAACATGAATATGTGAACTTCTTCCCTATCAGATACCTACCATCAGGGTCTGGAGTTCCAAGGCTGTGTGGGAACTAAACCTGGGTCCTTGCATTTTCCAGACAGGCACTTTGATCACTGAGCTATCTCTGCTGCCTGCCTTTCATCAGGTTTCCTTGGACATATTTCACCCTGGCTTTCTTACTTATCTTGAGTAAGTCCTCAAGTTTTTTGTACCGCTGCTTTCTGATCTCTGATGGACAAAGTAATACTCCCTATTTCAAACCACAGTTTTAAAGAATTATATTAGCTAATCCATGTGGCATCCTTATAAGACAGCCTAATATGCAACATGTACTCAATAAATGTAATCTACAGCTAGCATTCACTATTATTATTCAGTATCTATAAATTTGCCATTGTTCACTAAAGAGGACCACTGCTATACATTCTCAATGATACCAGCTATAAAATACCATTTTTAATGTTTAGCTATAAACAGCTCAGCATACTGCGATGGTCTGAAACTTTGTCCCCTCACAATTTATACACTGAAGTCTAACCAATCAGTGTGACAGTACTTGGAGATGGAGCATTTTAGAAATGCTTCAAGCCTGAGAGCTAGGGAACAGGGCCAGTGCCCTACACAAAGGGTTTAGAGGCTGCCTGGGCCCTCCTACTATGTGAGGACACAAGTGGAAGCTCCACTGAAGGACCAGGAAACAGGACCTTAGCAGACTTCAAGTGGGACAGCATCTTAATCTTCAGTTCTAAGCCTCTGAACTCATGAACAATAAATTTCTGTTGTTTAAAATCTACTCAGTGTGGGGCCAAACAGATAGCTCAGTGGAATAAGTGCTTTCTGGATAAGCACAAGGTCCTGAGTTTGATAGCTGGTAACGCAAATAAATAAATAAATAAATAAATAAATAAATGATCTATGCAGTGAAGGGTCCTTTGTCACACCAGATCAAACAGTCACCCAACTATACTCATGCTCAAACATACAGAACACACTCAAGCCATGCACACTGTACATACAAAACCTTTTCTTCCTTACTGCTAAAGCTTCTGCCACCATCTCTGAATAAATAATAACCAAAGCTGCTTTCAATTCAGTGAGAAGAAAAAAGATTAAAATATCTGGACCAAGCTTAATACAACTTATAGGCAATTTTTTTGTCTCTTAGGTAAATTTCTCACTATAAATTTCCACCATAATTTCAGAACTCTAAATTATTTCATCAGATCATTGAAAAGCAGCTAGACAAAGCCCTTAAAAATCTAGCCATTCTCATGAAATGTGTTTCTATTTCCTTATTTTCGGTGATGGGCTACATTGGCTTATTTTAGGGATTTCGTCATCTGAATGAGTGGTTCTTACACAGTTGGCTGCCACAAACCCTTTCATGGCTCAGAGCACATAATGCACACGAAGAATTCAAGAGTCCTTGCCACACATGTGTTCCTTAGTTGACAAATCATGTAGCAACTAGGTTTAGGAGACAAGCAATGTCCATGATGCAGAGGAGTACGTGATTGTTCTATAGGAGGGATCGAGTATGCGCCCAATCCCCAATGGGATGGAGACAGCATGGGTCAAAGGTACCTTAATTTCCTCCTTGTAAAATGGAGACAATAATAGTTGTGACTTTAGGAGGCTGTGGAAACTGACCGAGATGACTTGTGGGAAGTGCTTCACCCTGCCTGGCACACCATAAGCTCTTAAAGACTGTCAGTTACTACACTTAGTTTTGGACACAGGATCCTGAGACCTAGCACCTTGCCACACCAGAGGCACAGCAGGATGAAGCTCTGTGGATGCTACTGAAGACAGCTTACAAGGGAACCAAACAAGAAGTTAACAAACCAGGACATCTAGAAATAAGAAGTGCTAAAATCAGCTGGTATTTGTTTGCGGCTCAGCTGTTCCACCACACCAGCTGCTCAGAACTTTCAGACGTGTCTTAGCACAGCATAGAATCACCCCATCCTATATTCACTTCATCAGCTTCAGATCTAATTTTGGCCCCTGCGATTTTTTTTAAGGGCCTAAAATTGAATCTCCATTTCTATTTATAGTAAGGGGACATTTCCTACACAAGTGCCTTGTAAGGATTCAGATCCTCTCTCTGCAGCAGTTTTTCCCTTAGCCATGTGGTGCTATTTGGATTTCTTCCCTGGTGGAAATGGAGCTCAGAGCCTCTCATTGCTGAAGGGCAAAGGCTCATCAACAGGTCTATCACCATGTGAACTCCTAGGCTGCCCCAAGTGGAACAGGACCAAGAGAGCCCACATAGCTTCAACTCTGGGGACAGGGAAAAAATCTCATCAACAAAGAACTCCAAGCACACATCTAGGGAAGTATTAAGCAGCTAGCTCAAAAGCCTGTTCCAGAAATGTAAGATCAATGGCAAGGGAAACCATTTAAAATTAAAAGATGAAGTATCAGACACTTGGGTCCAGTCACAGAGATGAGCCAGACAGGAGGTAAAGTCGCAGACCCCACACTGTGGCTTACACCTGGGAACCTGGGAGATCATGCCACTGGCTTTGGCCTAGGCATCTTATTTGTAAAACCACACAGAGGCAAGACATCAGACTAAATGCTTTTTCAGTTTAAGGCACTGAAACATAGATGAATATAGCAATTTACAAAATACTTGAAAAATCTCTCATCATGACATCAGTATCTCACATAAGAGGATTATACCTAGAGCAGAATACTACACAGCAGTGTGAGCCATAACTACATTTGCAATCATAGTAATTACAAAATCTTGGGCTGAGGAGATAGATCAGTGGGCTGCAGAGACAGCTCAGCGATTTAAGCACCTGCCTGGCAAGCGCAAGGACCAGAGTTTGATCCCTAGTACCACATGCTGTGTGGCGTTGAAACCGGCATGGTGGTGCATGCCTATAATTCTAGCGGTGGGAAGGCTCAGACAGGAGGATCATTATAAGTCTGAACTGCATACTGAGACCCTGAATCCAATAAAAACAAAACAAAAAAACCTTGAAGATATCCAGTGGTACCTTGGACTAGAATCTCAGAAAGAACTAAACCCATGAGCTCAGATACTGTAATGAGAAAGTCACAAGAATATTTTATGATGGGCATGGTGGCATATGTCTATAACCTCAGCACTCCTCAGGAGGCTGAGGCAGGAGAATCATGAGCTCAAGGCCAGTGTGTACTGCACAGGGAGTTCAAGGCCAGTCTGAATTACACAGCAAGATACTGCTTCAAAAGAACAAAGGAAAGAATACTGTACAAAGTTCCATTGATATGTACTTCAAAGGGAGGAAAATGAAACAGTAAACTGTTTAGGAATGCATAATGAAAAAGATCAAAGAAACCAACACAAAACTAAGGCAGGAAGTTCCTGAGGAGAGGGTATAGAACACTGTTGTGGAAGGGTCCTTGGGTGCCATCTAGAGATTGGTGGCATTGGATTTCTGGCCTGAGAAGTGAGCACCTGAGCTTTTATTTTATTATTGCCCACTATATTGTGCACACATGTTGTGCAAGGCTTTTGGTATTCATTCCGTACTTTGCAATTAGGAAACAGGCTGTGGAGTCGACCCTCTGTGCCCACAGGTTCCACAGCCAGATTCAATCAAATGTACACAGAAAATGCTCACCACAAAACATGGCATTCATGAGCTGCATGTATTTTTCCTGTCTTTAGTCTCTAAACAATATGGCACAACAATTAATTCCATATCACTGACATTGTGTTAGACATTTTAAATAATGTATAGATGAGGCATATGGGAGGATATGTGTAGGTTACATGCAAGCATTATACCATTTTACATGGGAGATTGAACACCTGTGGGCTTGAATGAAATTTCAGAATCAGTCTCCTGTGTATACTAGCAGTAACTACAATAAAAAATAAAAAATAACAATAAGTAGGTTTTTTTAAAAAAACTAGCATGGCCTTCCAACCAAATGTATAAGATACTGTTGGAACTAGAAGAGCACCGCACAAGCAACACAGTCTCCAATCTGTCTGTAGATGAGGAGTGTGCAATTCTGACCAGTTCAGCCACACAGAGAGGCCCCAACTCATGGAGGCCTCTCTGGCTGCACTCTGGGTTTTCTACCACATGTGACTTCAGCAGACAGGGTAAGGGTGACACTTTGCCTATGTCAGGGAAACACAGAGCCATGGGGAAGGTGGCATATGGCGCTCAAGGTTGCCTTGGAATTCACAAGAGCAGAAGAAGATACTTGGACGCCAAATCCCAGGCTACGTCCAGTGTGCCTCCCTCAATCTGTGGAACTCTGGCAAGGAGAAGCTGGTGTGCCAGCTGCACAAGACAGGAACTCCACCTAAGCCTTTCCAGTTTATCCCCTTTCAGTTTGGCCTGCATAAATTTAGGGACTTCATCTCCTAATAGGGCAGCAGTGGAAAGATGAGACCATGCAAACTGGCAGTCCAGAAAAACGTCCATGGCCAAGGTTATCTTGTTCTCTGCCATTCTAGCCTTCCCTAATGAGAGTGCGTGCAACTATGTCTACACCTTCCTCCTTCCAGATCAAAGCAGCAAAATGGTGCTGCCTCTCATGATATCCATGCATTTTCCAATTTAAATACTGCTTTGTCTTTTCTGTTTAGGAGGGCTCTTTCCCCCTTCTCAGGATACTTCAACCCACACATAAGCTACAAATGTACTTCCTTCCATTTTTTCCCCTTGCTCTTAATTAGGTAGTAAAATGCAACCCACCTACGTGAACGAGATGAGTAAAGAAAGCAATAGCTAAATGCATTTTTCATTTCCTACATAATGATTTGTAAGTTCCCTGGAGCTAACCGAACAGCACTTCCCCCAGAGTTGGAAGTTCCACTGCTTACATCCATCACCAAATGTCACAGCTGAAAGGGACACAGGAGTGCACCCTATTATCTAGCACAGTGTCTGGCCCACGGCAGCAGCATAGTAAGTGTTTGAAAAATAGTTTATACTTATATCAGTTAATGCACATAGAAAAAGTTCATTCACACTGGGTAGTTCAAGCATTACAGCTACAAAAATTAACATGAAATTTTTACAGTGGTCTCCAAAGGTCGACGTGATTATGATCTTTCCTTAAAGATGAGGAAACTGAGACTCAAAATGATTAAAGAACACAGCCAGAAACTGACAGTGTCCAGAACACCTCCTAGCAATGAGAGGAAGGCAGAAGTCTGGAAAGCAAAATGACTGAGGCAAGCCACCCAACAGGGAACTCTGGAAACAAGCAAGACTCTGAGCACCTGAGGAATGCGCCTTTCCAGTAACATCTCTCAAAGCAGGGCTGCAGTGAGGACCAAAGTGGTGAAAGAGCAAGGGCTCCCTAAGCAGCAGCTACTAAAAGAAACAGCGCAAGTTCCATCCTATCTATCAGATCATACCATCGCCCGCATGCTGGATGTGACTAAATTGACTGAAGAGGTCTTCTCACCGACCAGAAGAGCCAAAGGCTTACACTGAAAACACATTTTTAAAAAGGTCCTAAATCAAGGTGGGCCAAAAGGATGAACCTTAGCCTTCTAGTGAAGTAACTATGACCTTGTGCCACCAATGGGCCAGAAGATATCCAAAAGAATTGGGGAGATGGGCAGCGAATGAATGGCTAAAAGCTAGATGTGGAGAATGACACATCCAAAGCTGATCCCGGCTTCCTCCTGTGAGCAGCAAGCCAGGTGACCTCCCCAGGCCCTGGCTCTCATTCCTGCTATGAAGCTCCAAGATTCTCCACAGTGGCTAGCAATATGTCAGGAGCTTGATCCACCAGAGTAAAAAACCTAGCCAACAGCAGGAAGACGGCCAGGAGAACCAATCCCTCCTCAGGGATTCATAAAAGAAATGGAAAAGTAAGAAAAGATTGTCTTCTATAGGCCCAGGTGCTTGGTATTCTTAATAAAAATTTTTTTCAAGTTTCAACACCTACCACAAATACATCAGCAGCAAATAGATAAACAGCAGAGAAGAAGTACAAGTATGCCACCTGCTTGGGCCCTGAAAGGGCCGTGGACAGCAATTGTAGTGCAAAGAACAAACAGAATCTCACACTGAATACAGTTCCCATCACTACAGAAGCACATCACTCTTCAGCAGCTGCATAGCCAGAGGCAGGACAGCTTTTCAGCTTGGGCTCCACATTCAGGCTTAGGGTGAAGCCAAGACTCTGCTCAAGGCCTACCGGGAAACCTTCACCCAGAGCCTGGAGATCACATTAAGATCAAGCTCTGAAGAGCAGGCAGGATATCTCGAATCCAAAGAGGCAGTGTACGAGAAAGATGAACATGAAACTTAGTGTCACGGGCCTCTTGCGAGGTGAGCCAAGATCCCCCAGGTACCAGTTGTAGCACCTGAGGTCAATATCAGCCCTGTTTCCCCACAGCAGCCCTGGGGCTGGGAACTCTCATCTCAGGTTGCTTCTCAGCTCTGGTCCCAGGTAGCCACTGCTAGGAACAGCATTCTGCCTATAGTGCTAACTGCTGCTCCTCTCCCGTCCACCACTGATGCCCCCTGCCCACCAGCTCTGCAGGCAGCTGCTGCTAGCTTCTCAAGTCTCCACACTAACATGTCTAAGGGAGTAAGTCCTACGTCTTGTTACTCAGATCCAAAACAGCTCAGGAAATATCAGGACTGGCTAATAAAACAAATAGGACCACAATGAAAAGGGGCACAAAAAGCACTAGAAACATGATGAAGTAGACAATACTCAGGAAAACTTAACTCAACAGGGAGAGGATAGGGTTCAGGCTACAGCTCTGCCAATCACTGGCTTCAAAAACATTATCTCAACAGAGCCATTGTTCTCCAGATCAGTATGTACTCATAAAGTTTAAAGAGTTTCATTTGACTATCTCAAAGTTACTGTATCTGTGCCCACTGTTTTAGCAATCAAAAAAACATTATTTATCAGCGCATGTGAATTGGATAACTGATTTTATTGAGATAGGAAGCAGAAGAGAGAGGGAAGAAGAGGAACAGCAGAAGCACAAAGAGAAAAGCAATCTGAAGCTCTGAACAAATCATCTGAGCGCCTAAGGATTTTCAGTCTCCTCATCTATAAGTGGGGAAGGTTGAGCCAGGTCACCTCTCCTGCCCTTCCTGATACTAACTGAAGTGACTTTAATTACATTTTCCTCTCCCATATCCACTCCTGACCTAGAAATCCACTGTACCTTGTAAATGTTTTTTACAGTCATTTTGAAATTCACATTACTGCCACAGTCAAAGCCAAGAGAATGACTTTAAATCTAGAGTTAGAAAGTGATTTCAAATATCTTCCAATAACACAAAACTTTTGTGCTGTTTCATCACAAGTCTCAGGAAAGGCTGCTGTCCTCTGTTTCATAACTTTAAACAGAGGTCTTCAAACTATAGCAGTAATAGGCAGCCAGGGCACTTTAGGCAAGTAGCAGCAGGTATCAACACACACACTGCAGAGATAATCTGGACTCTAAAATCAGTCTGTCCCCCCACTATACCAGAATATTTCCCTCTTACAAGTGTGCATTCAAAAGAGACCAGGCAAGTTTCCTTGGACCTGGACACTAAGTACATCAAGTGTGGATTTCAAAGGAAGCAAACAGGTCATGGCAGACTGTCCCACATCCAACTACACAAACTATTGCAGTAGCTGCAAAAACATGTTTGGAGGTATCTGACCATGGAAGATTTCCCAATATATCATACCTACTATTTAAAACAAGAGAAGTTTCACTCAGCTCATGTTTCTAGGGGATTCAGTCCATGGTTGGCTTCCCTGGGGGCAGAAGCATCATGGTAGAAGGGCACCATGCAGGAATGCTACTTAGTTCATGGCAGCCACCAGCAAGGAGCACAGGGAGGGAAACAGTGCTAGGGAGGAAGGGGCCAACCAGACACAGCCCTCAAGGCCATGCTTCCATGACACACCCAGATGCACTTGCAAGTGTGTTCCTCCAATCCCCCAAAGCCAGTTAATTGAATCTCTCTACACTACCTGCTCCCACATTCTGTGAATTCATCATTTACATGTCCCATTCATGTGCCAGGTAGCCACTCAAACGTCTGCTGAATATCTGCTTTGTGGCTGTCACTGTTCAGACACAGAGATAAAGACTTAGAAAAATTTTAATGGAAATACGTATCTATATGGATGCATACATTTGCACAGATGGAAACATCTAATGATAGGCAATTAGTTGTTTTCATTCATCGGAACAACATTTGCCAGAGTTCTATAAATGGAGAATCAGAAGCCTTGAAGCCCTACGGTTAGGACTCCCATCCCAGAGGAAAAATCCAAATACAAAGAAATAAGCACTATTTCTATCACTCTGAAGTTGGCCTCTGCATCATGTTTTAAACTCACATTCCCTTTGTTCTGTATTTAGAATGTTGAAGGGCTCTGACTGGACACTACATTAAGACAGTGATTTCTAGGAAGTACTATGCACCTCCTTGGGGGCTCACTGTCTGAAGATACTTTTCATTGTTACAGTTGTAGGGGAAGGCATTACTATCACCTACTGGGTAGAGGCCAGGAATGCTGTCAAGCATCCTACAACATATGGTAAAGAATCATCAGACACATAATGGTAATAGTATCAAGAGCAAGTGAAATTCTGCTTAAGGCATGTTTGACCACTCTAAACGTATCAGGGTCAAACTCTGAAACTCAAGGATATTTACAGAATGTGCAGACTGAGGAAAGAAGTCTGACTGTGGCTGAGAAATCTACAGACTCAAGCAAAAAAGTATTCAATAGAATTGCATAAAAAAAATAAGCATTAATGGAAATGCATCAATGTTTGCCTCACCCAGAAAGAAACTAGGGACATGTACAAATTATGATAATTTCTTCATATATTTCATAAAATCAGTGTTTGAATCCTCCTGACTCATGGAGGGAGAACACAGCCTGAGTCTGCTTCCATTCACCACCTCATGGGGCCACCATTTAAGACGTTACGTTTCTCAGTTACAAGAAGAACTTTATCTGCAGAAAGACACATGGGCCCCGAGGCCTAATCCAAGATTTGAAGACTGCTCTAACTCAGGCATCAGACAATCAATATTCCAATTTGGAATTTAGCACTTTGGAGGCAGAATGTTCAGAGACACACATAAAGGATCTGCTTATGATTGAAGCCCAACTCATATTTATAATATAATCACCTAATAAAAACGGTAATGACCTCCGGCTGACTCTACACAGCAGGCTTTGGTGCACATGCTCCAGAAAAGGATTTTCACAGGCCGTGCCTTCAAGAAAATACATCTAAACTCCTGTTTCTTCTATGGAGACTGAAAATCTCTAAAAAATATATCATTTGCTCTCAGTGCACCTACATAAACAGTACGTAGAGTAGATTATTGAACAGTAATATGAGGTTGTCCTCAAGAACTCTTTCTGTACCTACATGTGACCCATAAGACACATACATAATGTACTTCTAGGGGCATTCCGTTTACAAGCAAAACACAGCTTCTCTCGCATTCAACACCTGTCTTAAAGGAATTTATCAAGGGCTTGCCTGCCTGGAACCCCGAGCTACTGACCAGCCTGCTCCACACCTTTCCTCCTCTGAGCAGCTTCCCGGGCCCCTCAACAAGGTCAACAGTAATTAAATGTTATCATCACATAACTGAGCTTATGAGTCAGTGAGCAGTTTAGAATAAGTAAAGTTTGCTAGAAGAGAAAGACAGGGAGTGGTGTTTAGTAGAAAGAGGACTGGAAAAAATCCCCTAACTGCCATCCCTGGGGACCAGTTTAAAAGCATTTGTATTTAATGAGAAACAAAATAATATGAAATTCATGCAAGAGCAAAACTGGCAAAAATAGAATGCAGAGCTCTCCACTATATAAGTCTACTTGCCTTCCAAATTGCCTATACACTCTACTTTTATTATCTATGATCTATTGTTTTCACATCAGAAAATTACTTCCTGAATCTATTAGCAGAAGTGGATGAAAAGAAATTAGCAGTCACAAATTCCAATCCACGGGGAATATATCAGGGCAGGTGGGTTCTCCTCCACCAGCATAGACATGAACACATTTCAAGAATATAATCGCTAGGTTCTTATACAATTCAACTTCATTTTTTTCCCGTTGCAAATTATATATCTGTGGCACTGTTCTGAAACAGATATCACAAGACACTTAAAGGATTATTAAAGAATTGGATACAATTTTTGAGCCTTATTTTAGACCCCTGAAGGAAGCACATCCCAAGGGGATAAAGCAGTATGCACATTTTTTGAGACCAGTAAAATTCTTTATTACAAAAATAAAACAACCAGGGAGAGAGACCATTTGCTGGAATTGGAATTTGCTGATACAGTAATGTTAGGTACACTCGTGACAAACTCAAATGAGCTCAAACTTTATGCTTTAACAGTAAAAAAAAAAAATGTTGCATAAATGAAAAATGGGCTTTTAATGATTGATAATAAGCCTAAAAGTTTCGGCAGTAAAGAAAACAAACAAAAATGATAAGCAAAAGAGCCTTAAGAATGAATAAGTATCACTGTCAGAGCTATCACATCAGAAAGTTTTGCAACTTCAATGCTTTATTCAGTCATAAATAAAAAACCTGTAAGCCTTTACTAATTTCTTTTAAGTTTCTATATTCAGAAAAGTATTACATTTTTTGCCTGGAAGAAGGCAACGCCAAGCTTTTTACTGGAAGTGAATGATCTTTCAAGTTATTGCCATTTTATTCATGCTTGACATAAAAAGAAATTTATCCCAGGGTAAATGACCTTTCCAATTATGCTAAGTAAATTCAGAATTACATTATATAGAAATAAAAATTAAATGTTTGAATTGCAAAGAGCCATAACTTCCCTGAGCCCTAGCCACTTCCTTCCTTATCCCCTACACTTCTTCACTGCTTTTGCCTTTCTGTAAACATGATGACACAGTTCTTCCTGTGTGACCCTCAATTCTAGGCTGCATGCTGTCAGCATTTAAGAATCTTCTGTGAAGTACCTAGTTGAGCATCACTAGATTTACAGATAATTTAAACAGCACCAGGAGGCTCCATTCATCTGAGAGTGAAACCCACCCCTTCAGGCAGAAAGGTCAGAGATCTCTACCTTAACACTCCAAAGGCCAACACCACATCTTCTAAGCTGATCCTACATGACCCATCATTCCAACCACTCATAGATGGCTACCTGATTTAAAACACGTATTCTACTCAAAATACCTGCACCAAGTGCTAATTATGCCCCCCTGACTGAGAAATGCCAAGCCTTCTGCATACCCTGTTTATCACAACCGACCAAGACGAGAGGATGTTTCTTGTTTAGCCTTGAAATTCACTGAGAAGCCATCTACACGGCAGATGGCTGGCTCTACCTTCCACATATTTCCTCTACTGCAGCAATCAAAAAGTTTAGCAATGAGGAGTCCTTGGTGTTGTGCTAAGTGCTCAATTCACAGCATGTCACTGAAGACTCACGAAAATCATTTAGGACAAGCAACACCATTAGGCTAATCAAGTATTTGCAAGAACAGCGGTGAAATCATTTGCCACTGGTCCTGGAGCTTGGACATAGAAGAGGTAAGATTTGAGATTAAGTCCAGTGCCAGTCCTCCTATTACCCTTTGTTCCTAACCACCACAGCAGCCAGTCATCTTCCAAGGTTCATGGTATACACAGTACTGGGCAAAGCCCTTTACATGGATTAATGCATGAATCCCACTGAACCCCTATGAAGTTGATCAGCCATAGGGACTGGGGCATAGTAAGGTATGAGACGTGCCCAAGATCATTGTCTCAAGAAGTGTAAGAGCAACACTTGAATCCAGGCAGATTAAATACCCAGCCCTATTCTCTAGTACTTGACTCTATTCTCTTCTCTACCCTACAGCAGGAGCCCACAAATGGAGGCTGCCATGATGCTGGTCCTCACATGGCACACAGTATGGCAGCAGCATGTGTCAGTTCCCAGGATAGCAGAAGTTTCCTAAATGTGCAAACTGCCCTCAACTCCATCTCCTCAGACTCTATCACAATACCTGCCATACGGTAGGTAATTAACGAAGAGCTGCCCAACCATGTACGCATTCTTCTACTCGACAAAAATTTTGCTATTGCTTTCTGTGAACAAGAAGGGATGGAAAAAAAGATGAATTGAGATTAATCTCTATCTTTGGGAGTTTATGGTGCAACTTCAGAGCTACAGGCAGAGCTAGTGGTAATATTTCATGATGAGTGTGCACACAGGTGAACGGTGTGGGGACACACTGTAGATGTGCAGATATACAGGAAGCTGAGTTCCCCCTTACGCTGCTGTTGCTGTCTGATCTTCCACATACAACCAGTCAATCTGGGACATGTCTTGAAATCACTCTCCAAACCAATTACTCTGCCAACCTCACTCCAGAACACAGCAGTGCTATGACATGCAGCCCACAACTGACCCTTTTCATTCCTGCCCTTGCCTTCACTCATCTGTCTGTGTATATGGACACACAGCATCCGGAAGGGCAGGATTATGACCTTTGGAGTAGATGTGATCAAGTATAGGCTGGGAACACTCATAGTGAGGCTAATGTTGCCCAGGGGGATCATTTGTAAAATGCTCATATATAAGTAAAGATTCTGTCCCAGTGACAGAGAATCTTTGAGAGCTTTCATGGGGAAAAACAGCCTGCTGAGAAACACATGCTACAGGTTTGGCACCACTGTTCTGGTCAATGTCTCTAAGCAGACTATTTACCACTAAAGGTTAGTAGTGTAAGGACTGAGGCTGCACTGAGTGCAGGGAAACTTGATTACTTTATTCACTGCAGTATGTCCAGTACCTAGTCCAGTCCCTGGCAAATACCATGTGCTTACCAGATGTTATAAGAACAGACACACACCTACTAGACCATTATGTGCATATTTCTAGCTATGTGTGAGCTTCCTAGGAACAGGATGGCTTTGTAGCATTTCCAGTACCTGGATAAATGGCTTGGGATACAGAAGATGCCTAACAGATGTTTCATGAATTAGTAAATGAATGGACAGATAGATAAACAGACAGAAAACTTCAAGATTCTGACTCGTTAGAACATAAACTATTGAAAAAATCAACATTTTAGACTAGTTTTATATTTTTTAAAGAATCACTTTGCTTAATGATCCTTTTCAACAGACTTTCCCTGGTTACAAACACACACGCACACACGCACACGCACCACCACCACCACCACCACTATGTACTAAATGAATTGTGTTTGGCCCATATGGCAATTCCAAATTTGGTTATGGAGTTTGATATAGCTACAAGACATAAAAGGATTGGCAATATCAGGACATAGGGCAGTTTGTCTCAAATATGGTCTAGGGTACCCTTATATGACAGGCATCCAGAGCCCTGTTAAAAATGAAAGTATTTCAGCCTCATATCTTGTCTATATAATCAAAATCATTAAACAGAGAAACCCTGAAACTAGCAATTTTGATAAACTCAAATTGGACTTTTATGCAAATAATAACTGAAAATCATAGGCATCCACTCCAACTGCTATGGCCTAGGTTCTATGTGGAAGTCTGAGAAAGCACTGCCGCTCAGGTAATGCAGACGTTTTCCAGTGAGGTCTCACTAACAGAAGGACTAAGAATGAAAAGGCATGATAGTTTAGCATGCATCACTAAGAAATTTCCATCAATCAGGGCCTCAGCAAGACAGAGATAGTTTCTCCAAACTGGATGACCTTAGAAGAGCTGGGGTTTGTTTGTTTGTTTGTTTGTTTGTCTGTTTGTTTGTTTTTTAATGACAGAGCGGTGAGTGTTAACAACTCAGTCTTTCTGAGGTTTGGAATCCACCAACTGGAAAATTATCACCTGAAAAATTAAAAGAACAAAGAGAAGTAGATCCCTGGGAATCAAGAAGAAACTGACAAAAAAAAAAAAAAAATAATAATAATAATAATAATAATAATAATAAAAATCTACAGAGAAATTGAAGAGACAGAACACAAAGCGCAGAAGGGAAGGAACTGGACTTTTTCCTTGTCTCCTATTCCATGGGAAGGAATACCAAACATCTCGGTCAAGACTCCACGGCCCCATGGAGACATGTGCAGTGGAATGGACCCATGGTTGCTGTGGTCTGTAGAGACAACACAGGCTTGTACTCCCATGGGAGTCCATCCACAGGCAACAGCCTGTGAGTGATCCTAGCCTGGGTGCCCACCATACCCCAGGAGAGAGTGCCTGGTCTGACACCATCGCAGGGCTCAGGAAGGCTTTACTTCAAGGCTCCTAGTGTTCCATTCCCACAGTGAATGGATAAGAGACAGTCATAGCCAGAGATTGGACAGAAAAGAGAATGTATGAGGTATCTTGAGATAGGCTGGGAAGGACACAGACCCAGTACCCTTTGGACAGAGGAAAGACACAGCCTAAATGGCTTTAGATTTCAAAGTTTCAGCACCCGAGCCCTTGCCTGATGCTTCCCATCTACTGGTGCTTGCACCCAGCACAGATCTGGAGTCTCACTGCCTTTTTTATCTACCAGCTTGTATAAGGACACACCTTGACTTGGACATTGCCACAACCTGGGAAAAGCATGTGGGGTGTGTGTGTGTGTGTGTGTGTGTGTGTGTGCGCATATGTATGTATTTCTTTCCTTTCTTCCTCTTCCTCATTAAGGTTTTGGGAAATTGTATTTTTCCTTTTTTCCTTGCTCCTCTCCTTTTTTTTTTTTTTTTTTTTTTTTTTT
>PVJA010002137.1:0-111963 GCA_004027025.1 Myocastor coypus | reverse complement strand
AAACTGTAGAAAGCCTAGCACAGGGTGCTTGTGCAAAATGCAGCAGCTTTGAATGTTGTTTGGCTTGGTCGTGTGTGAAGCACGCTCTATTCTAGCAAAGAAGTGAACTCTTGTTTTCAGAGCTTGATGGTCTGGAACGGTGATGACAAAGGCTTTAGAGCTTTCAGTGTTAACAAACAGCTGGCCGTGGTGTGTATACTGTGGGTTCCCCACACTGAGCCTATGAAGTCATAAATTGAATTTTGCCTGAGAAGTGTGTGCGTGTGCATTGTGTGCGTGTATGTTGTATACATGTGTGAAATGTCTGTGTGTACAGTCTTGTGGCTTTTCATCTGCAATCATCAACTAATAACATTTAAAAATCCGGCAGTCTCACCTAAAAATCTAGACTTTGGGTGTCTCTAGTTAAAATTGGTGGCGTTGGGTCCATAATCATGGTCGGCAGTTGTCTCTTCTATTTTATTTCACTTTTTCAAAGGTGCCCACTTTAATGGAGGGGTCTATGTATATGATGAGGGAAAGAACCCTAAATCTAAGTGGTGGACTTTCACATATGGGTACATGTCTGTGGTCCTGGGTGGTGACACAGAACACTTCAGATCTTTGCAGGCTCCCTCTGGATGTAGCTTGCTCCAGAAGTTGCCTGCTTTGCTCTGGCTTCCGTTGTGCATGCCTCTTGCCTGCTGCCCCTTTCAAATTTATTCAGCCCGCTACTCCAGTCATCTGCAGTCCCCACCATTCTCTGTCACCTCCTGTTTATCCCTCCTGGCCCCTTCAGCCATGTGTGTTGTGAGTCTGCTCAAGGCTTGGAGAGTTCTGCAGACCAATTAGGCCAGTGATGGCAAAATTCTTAGAGCTTTCAATGAAATATCCCATGTTGCGTGTGTACTGTAAATTTGCCTCCACTGAGGTAGGACTACCATTTTATCTGGAGTGGAGAAACCAAGGCCCAGAATTGGGGTGTGAGCCCACATAGGGCCTCAAATGAATAAGGACCTGGATGGTGGCTAGGCAACGACAGAGCCTTGTTCTTCCTATCCTGAGGTGCCCACCTCCAGCTGGGCCCTGGACCTGCTCATTGGGAGTTCCAGCCACTCAGCCTGAGAGGGAGGGAAGCCCATGGGTCTGTCTTCCTGGGTGTGTGTCTTCCTCTAGACTGGCAGTTAGCGGCATTGCCTCCTTCTCAAAGAGCATTTTCCATTTGGAGCGGACCTGAGATGCTGTTTGTGACAAGGGCCCACAGCCCCTTGATTGTGTCTGTTTCTGAAAGGAGGCTGTAATTTTGGAGCCAGTGAAAGTGAAGGGGGAGGGGAAGTGCAGGAGGGGCAGGCAGGGCAGGAGGCTAGAGGGAGGAGAAGGAACAGCAGACCACCACCGGATCCATCTGCAGGGTGCGCAGTCCTGCCTCCAGGATATTGGCTTTCCCTGGCCTCCTAGGGGTGAGGGCTTGCCTGAGTTCCCTCCAAGGAGCGCCTTTTGTCTTACTTCCCTTCTCTGAAGAGAAAGGCTTCAGCCATCCTTCCCCGGGCTCCCCCAGGCCTCCCCTCCCCCCCATCCCCTAGCTCCCTTCTGCTCTGAGCTGCTCTGTCTGAGTAAGAAGCTGTCCTTGTTGCTGATCTCTTGGGCCAGCATTGTGCGGGTATCATTTCAAGACCCTGAACCTGTCTCTGCCTCTGCGCAGGGACTGAGGCTTGGCCTTTGTGGGCTGCACGGCTGGGCTGCCTCTGGAAAGCCAGGGCTCATCCAGCAGTGCTGGTGGCTCCCAAGCCACTCTCGCTTGTGCTTCAGGCCCCATCCCTGCTGTCGGGGCCATCCTTCATCCAGACCAAGTGGACCCCAAGCCCCTACCTTCTGTCTAGGCTCACAGTCAGCACCTATAGCCGTACTGCCTGATGGAAAGTGACGCAAACCATAGACATGGTTTTAAATTTCCTACTAGCCACTGTTAAAAAATTTTAAAGGAAAAAACTGACATTGGTTTTTATATTTGTCATTACCATTTTAACATGTAACCAGTATAGCAAATTATTGATGTTTTGTTTTCATAAGATTTTATGGATCTGGTAGATATCTGCATTGACAGCACAGCTCAGCTTGGCCTGGGTGTGCACGCCTGGCCTGGTGAGTCCATCTGTGAAGCACCTTCCAAGCACACTTAGGTGCCCGGGCCATGGGTGCCAGTGGCCACTATATTGGATCAGAGGAGGCAGACAGTAAATGGACACGTGAGGCTGCCACAGATGGGCAAGGATGCTACAGAGAAAAAAGGGATGTTTAGGGTGCTAGGAGGAGTCCAGGTAGCCAGGGAGGCTGAGAAGATGAGGTCCATCCCATGGACCCGAGCCCCAGCAGGAAGGGGAGAGGAAGAAAAAGAGGCATTGGGCTCAGCCAGAGTCTCCCTCGGAGCCCTGTCTTTCTCCTGGCAGGAGGGGCCGCCGGGGCCTAGAGGTCCTCATGGGCAGGTGCTTGGGACTGGAACCAAGCACCAGTTTCCTTCGATGTCTGGCTTCCCCTGGAACTGGGGGACCTGGGCCCAGGCAGCTGAGCAAACCACATGCATTCAGCCCGTCTGAAGGGGCGGGTGCTGCCACTGCTTCGCCTCTGTTGCTAGCCAGGCAGCAGAGCAACCTTCAGGCTGCTGGACTCTTTGATTCTTCAAAGGAATCTAGAAAGCCTAACTTAAAGAGAGAGAGAAAAAAAGAAATCAAAACTCTAGTTCAAATGTTAGCAACTAGCTCAGGTTAGCAAATACTTACTGAGTCCTTGCCGTGGATCAACCACTGTGCCAGCCTTGTCTGCACGGTGGCCTCTGCCCTTGTGGAACAGATTTCATAGGGAAAGCCCTGCAGGTGTACATGGCCGTGGAGGGCCAGCTGATGGCTTCCTCAGACATAGGATCAGAGGTGACACAGTCATAAGGAGAAACTTCTATTAAGTACTTGCTGTGTGCCAGCCTAAAACACCTCATTGTCTTCTCATAATGACTGTGGGACAGTGACCATGAACCTTTAAGAGCTTTCAGTGACATAAACAACCTGTTGTGGCAGGTGCACCAAAAGCTCACCACCACTGCCCTAGGATAAAAGGTCTGATGTCACTGATATTCCTTTTTTTTTTTTTTTTTTTTTTTTTTTTTTTTTTTTTTTTTTTTTTTTTTTTTTTGTCTTTTTGAGACAGGGTCTCGCTATGCAGTTCAGGCTAGCCTTGAGCTCACTTTTGTAGCCCAGGCTGATCTCGAACTCGCACTGATCCTCCTGCCTCAGCCTCCCGAGTGCTGGGATTACAGGTGTGAGCCACCACGCCCGGCTTGTCGCTGATATTCTACAGATGGGAAATCGGAGGCACAGAGAGGTTTAGCACACAGCCCAGACTTGCACAGCTAGTGGCTGGCAGGATGGGTGCAAACCAGCTGTGGTCTGTCTCTTAGTCATTACTGTTCTGCATTGAGACAAAGCCCAAACTCAGCCCCTGGATGTGCACAAAGAAACCCCTCAGGAAGGACAGAAGATTCACCTCAGGTCCCCGGGAGGGTAGTGCCAGGGCTGGGCTGGCTGGGCCTGCATCTGGGTCAGCACCCCTTACACCCACCCGGAGGAGGCCATATGCTCACCTGACCCTCCAATTCCAGCCAGATTCCAGCCCCTCCCTATCAGCCCGAGAATGGGCTTGTGTGCCCTGGTTGCTGCCATTTAGTGCCAGCCCCACTTGTCCCTGCTGTTGGGGACCAGCTGTCCTCAGTGTTGTTGGCAATGCGTTGGTCCTAAACTGGCCTCAAGCTGGGCTCAGGAGGCTTGGTTCAAGTCCTCTCCTTCGGGGGCCCCATTCTTAGAGCGAGATTGTATTGCCGTGTGCGTGGTAGCCACAAGGCAGCAACACTGCGTGAAGAGCACGTGTGCGAAGACTGTAGATGTAGGCCCAGGTGCTTGGACTTCACAGAGTTCTGCTTTTCTCATCTATAGAATAGGAAATTTAAAAAGAAAAAGAAACTCTTCAAGGGGGCTGGGGAGGTAGCCCTGTGGCACAAGTGCCTGCCTGACAAGTACAGGGTTGTGAGTTCAAACCCCAGTCTCACCAAAAAAAAAAAAAAAAACACAAAAAACAAAAAACAAACAAACAAACAAACAAAAAAAAAACTCTGCAAGTGATCAACCTGTTTATTTTGGGAACTGGGAGCTCTCATGAGACATAAGGAAGTACTTAGTGAAATCAATTGTGGCATATGTAAATCATGGTGAATAAATGTCACATTTATTAATTGTCCCACTAGAAATGACTCTGATTCTACAGCATTAACATGGTATATATAGGTTAAGGTTTAAATAATATAGCAGTTTTCAAACTCAAATAACAGCATCTTTTTCTTTTTTCTATTTTGGGCAACTCTGGGGATTGAACCCAGGGTTTTTACACTGAGCTATATTCCTGCTCTTTTAAAGTTTTGTTTGTTTTTTTACGTTGAAACAGGGTCTCACTCAAGTATTAAATTGACCAGGCTGGGGTTTAACTTGTTGTGCCCCTGCATTGACCTCCTGGAGGAGCAGTTTCTTCTGGATGGCTTGATGTCACTCTGGATGGTCACCTGTCAGTTTGATATCTGAGTCAACAAATACTAAGCAGCTACTGTTTGTGAAGCGTTGTGCAGGGCGCACTGAGACACAGCCATAGCCCTTCTCTTCCATGAACCCTTGCACTTACTCAGAGAAGCAATTTAGGACCGTGAGATCAGTGTGTGTGTGTGTGTGTGTGAAGGGAGAAAATACTGAAGCTCGCCTGTAGGTTTTAGCCAGGGTCTCCTCTGTTTGCCCTCCCTTACTGATCCTGAAGTTGTCCTTTCCATCACCTGAAGTGCCACCAGGAGTCACCTGGGGGTGGCTGCAGCCTGGGGGCGGGGTGGTACGAAAAAAAGGGGCTGCTGCGGTGCCCGTGCGGACTCGCCAGCCCAGCCGGAAACTGGAGCTCAGGCCGGAAGAAGAGGGAGCCCATGAATAATACAGCGGGCGGGAGGCTGTTAACTAGGTGACCTCGTTGCACCTGCGTTTTCACAGCTTCTCAAGGAGCCAGGGCTGGCCCAGGTGTGGGGTGGTGGGCTGGGGCAGAGGGAGTGGATGGGAAAGGCCCAGTGGAGAGGCTGCTTTCCCCTTTGCTGTTCTGCATTCCTTTCAGGGGCCTAGGGGGCGGTTCCGGTTCGGAGTCCTGGCAGCTCCCTCCCTCTTCGCCACTGAGCCAGGAGAACTGGGCAATGTGTGCTTGCCACATAAGTGTGCACTGGCTGCAATAGGTCCCTCTCCTGTGGCCTGCTTCCAGGGCTGATATGCAGCTCTGCTAACTGAACCCAGCCCGTGGCTGGTCTCTTACACAGCTGTGTTCAGCTGCCTCTGCCAGTGTCGCCACCTCGCCAGGCTATTTTGGGGTGCCATGAAAAAAAGAAGGGGCCTGGGCAGGTCTGTTTGTTCACAGAGACTTTAACTTGAGATAGAGGGGTACTGTCTGACATAAGGGGGAACAGGATACCTGACTTTCCCTTCTGATGCTGTGGGGTCCATCCTTGCTAGTGTCTGACTCTGGAACTCTGGCTGTACCCATCCAGATCTGACACAAAGCAGCTACTTAGGCTCCAAACCTCTCGGGCAGCCAGAGGAGTCCCTGGGCCAGATGAACACCTCTCATAGGGCAGTGAGCTTACGCTAATTAAGAGCAGGGCGACTGGGTGCCTGGAGGCTGGCATAGGAAGGTCATGGTGAATTTGAGGCCTGAGTTACATAGAGAAACCTTGTGACATGGTTTGGGTTTTGTAAAGTGAATAATACAATGCGGGACACTTAGTTATAAGATTATTTTATAATGACTCACCTAAAGAATTATATGCAAAGAGTGTAGGAATCCTGTCCACACACTGACGACCAAAGAATCCAGCTGAGGGCCTGGATCCTAATATCCAGTGCCTCCCACAAGCCCAGCTGGAGGCCAACAGCCCATGACAATGTCTCATGCAGGCCCATTTCATGCAAGTCATGGATCTGTGCTGGAGAAGCCCAAAGGGCAGCGGTGAGAGCTAGAAAGGCTGTGCCAGTGGGATGAAGGATCTGTGCTAGCAGGCTGAGGGATCTGAACAGGGGCCAGGAAGCAATGCTCAAAGTAAGAGCCAAGCTACCCCAAAAAGTGCCATAACCACGCTTGGGGACAATGAGGTCCTGCGCTCCTCAGATGATGAGCAAAGCTGAGTGTCCCTTAGGAAAGCCAGCGTGACAAACTTCTCCAGGAGGCTGAGCTGTGCGGCATCTTCCCCTCTGGAGCCAGGAAGTGATGGCGCTCAAGGTGTTGCCGTTCTTGGCAACAATGAGGTCCCGAGCACCTTCTCCCCTGAGAACAGCCAAGCTCAGCAGGAAAGCCAGCATGACTAGCTCCTCCCGCAGAGCAGCCTAAGAGAAGCAGCCGCTTGCGGCAGTCCCCAGCACCTTCTCCAAGCGGCTTCCCACCAGCGTCTGTAGTTCTGCCTCTTATGCTGCCAGCAATACCCTTGCGTGGGCCTCCTGCACCCGGCACCACCATGATTCAGTCCGGTTGGGTGCAGCAAGTTGACCACCAGTTGACATCCACCATACTCTGTCTAAAAAAAAAGTAAAAGAAAAAAAGAGCAAGGCAAAGCTGGGGGTGATGATGCATGCTGGTAATCCCCGCATTTGGGAAGCTGAGCTACATGGTGAGATCCTGTCTTTAAAAGAAACCCAAAGGGAGCCAGACCAAAAAAAAAAAAAAAAAAAAAAAAAAAAAAAATCAGGGAAGGCAACAGAAAAGATCCCAGGCAGGTCCCTAAGGAGGAATTGGTTCTACATTGTGTCCCTGAGGGCTGAGTCTGGCTTTACCTTCTAAGGGCTGTTTCTTGCTCTGAGGCCTAAGGGGTGTGTGTGGTGATGGGGAGTGGGGGTAGGGAGAATGGACTCAGACAGGAATGAGGGCCTGGTATCCCCTTTGGCCCTTGTCCAGATCCTCCCCTGAGGAGCTCTGAGACCCTCAGCAGGGCTGCAAAGGGCAGCCCACACTGCAGCTCCACCTGGGGCAGAGCCTGCTGCTGCCCTCCGGCCTTGGGGCTGGGCCTTCAGGGGGTCACCCACCACACGGACACTGTAGATGCTCACAGGCACAGTGGCTTGCTGATGAGGACACTCTCGCCTGCTCTGAGTGACACCCAAGGAAGGTGTCTCACTCTAAAGCCAGACACCCCCAGGCCCCTAACCTAGCCCAACCCCCAGATAGCTATGTGGCTTCAGGTGATGTAATGCAAGCCGTTCCTCAGTTTTCAGATCCAGAGCATGGAACTAGCAGTCCCGACTCAAGTGTTGCTGAGAGGGCCAGATGAGCTACTGTGTGTAAAATTCTTAGAAAAGCATCTGCCACATAGTATATGTTCGGCACATGCCATATTTATTATAATGCTACTGTGAGTCCCACCGTCTTTATTCTGGGAGCTCACAGACTTGCAGGCCTCTTGGGGCACAGGAGTAACTGTCACACCTATGAGAAAGACCATGTGGGCCAAAGCGGGGCAGCAAGGCCTGTGGAGGTGTCCAGCTCTGACACTGGATCCTCTCTGTCCACTAACTCTGTGCTTTACAATACAGGCTAGAGAGGAAGGCTGGGAAGGTGGTGGTCAGCAGCAGTGGTGCTGGCATTGAGACCACTGGGGCTTTGCTGCCAGCTCTTTCAAGGAAAGGTAACGGGCAGAAAGTATCCAAACCTCTGTGCACAGCTTGGGGTACCACCAGGTAATGACTCCCACGTGCCGCCCGGATTAGGAGGAAGCTGTGACTCAGTGTCATTTCTCTGTCATTATTCCTCAAGGGTTAGCCTTTCTATCCTAGTTCCTAATGACAAAATTCTGTTGTGCTTATATATGTATTTGTTTATTATTACTCTTATTATTTTTTGTGGTGCTAGGGATTGAACATCCAGGGCCTTGCACATCCTAGGCCAGTACTCTATGTTTAAGCTGCAACCCTGGCCTGTTTGTTCATTTATTATTTATGGGGACAGGCTCTTACTATGTAGCCCAGGCTGGCCTTGAACTTGCAGCAAAGCTCTTGCTTCAGCCTCTCTAGTGCTGGGTTTACAGGCATGGGCATCATGCCCTGCTCTGTTTATCTATTTTTATGGTGCTAGAACTGAACCCAGAGCCCTGTACCTGCTAGGCACGTGCTCCATCACTGAGCTATACCCTCACTGTTATTTTTAAATTTATATAAACTGAATCAGGCTGTGTGCTGCCTTTGTTATGTTTTTCTTCCACTCACCTCATTGATGAGCTTCATCCTTGTGTGCAGTTAGCACTCGCACACTGTTATTTTTGCCCAGTACTCCACAGTGAATGTGCTATAGTTTACCCGCCCTACTGCTGGTGGATGCGTGAGTTGCTTCCTGCTTGGGGCTGGCACAAGCTAGGCTGTGTGAGCGTTCACCCATGGGCCTGTGCTTTGGTGCAGCTAACTTGAGATCCTGGTTTGAGGACGAGCTTCATGGCTTCAGTATGACAGCTTTGCGTATGTCATCATGACAGCTGGCAGGGTGACTTGTCTAGTGTTCTTTCAGGATCTGTTTATTTTGGGCTCTGTGCATTTCCATATAAATAATAGAATCAGCTTTTGAAACTCTACAAAAATCCCGCTGAGATTTTGATTGAGACTGCATCAAAAATATGTCCATCAATGGGAAGAAAATTGATATCTTTACAATATTGAGTTTTCCAACCCATGAATGAGATATACACCTCCATTTATCTAGGTCCTAATAATTTTTTTTTTCCAGAAATGCTTCAGTTGCCTGTTAGCAGTCTCATGCTTCTTTGATCAGATTTCCTGTTTTTGTTTTTGTTTTGTTTTGTTTTGCTTTTGAGACAGGGTCTCACTATGCAGTTCAGGCTGGCCTTGAGCTCACTATAAGCCCCGGCTGGTCTCAAGCTTGTAATGGTCCTCCTGCCTCAGCCTCCCAAGGGCTGGGATTACAGGCATATACCACCATACCTAGCTTGTGTATTTTTTTATATTATGTGACATTTAATTTTTCTCATTTCTAATTATTTGTTACATAAAAATATAATTGATTATGTGATATATTGTTCCATATCCTACAACCTTGGATAAATTTAGTGCTATTGATAATTTACCCATAGAATTTTTTGGTTTTTAAACATACATGATTGTGTTTCCTGCAAATGTTAAGTTTTATATCTTCCTTTAAAGAAAGGCACACAGTTTTTCTTGTCTTGTTACAATGGCCAGGATTTCAAACATTATGCTGTGCTGACCGTGGCATCCTTATTTATTTATTTATTTATTTATTTATTTATTTATTTAATATTATGGCTGGCTCAGCCTGCCCTGGGGGTGGGGCTGGCATAGCATGTGGTGCTGGTGTCGAACCATGATCCCTACAGTTGCCTAAGCTTGCCTAACCAGTCACTTTAGATTGCTGAGCCATCTCGCCAGCCTAAGGCATCCTTATTTTGATTCTGGGATCAGTATTATGTCAGTATGATGTTTGCTGTGGGGTTTTGAGATATCATTTATCAAATTATTATTATTATTATTTTATTATTGTTTTATGTACTTGGTTATTGCCTGGTCTCACTATGCCACTCTGACTCAGGGTGCTCTTCCTGCTTTCAGCCTACCCAATGCTGGAATTACAGGCATGTGCTGCCGTGCCCAGATTCTGGCTGGCTCAGCCTGCCCTGGGAGTGGGGCTGGTGGGGCATGTGGTGCCGGGGATCAAACCACAGTCCCTGTGCTTGCCTAACCATGCCTAGGCAAGTGCTTTAGCCTGCTGAGCCATCTTGCCAGCCCTCATTTATCAAATCACAAAATGTTTCTTCTAGTATTTCCCCCCATATTATAATAAAACACTACAATTTACCATTTAAACTCTTTTGAAGTACACATTTCTGCCACAGTACATATACTCACAACTGCCATCATTCTTTTGTTCTCCAATACTTTTTCGTCATTCCTAACAAAAACTACCTTTAAAAAAAAATAACCCCCACCATCTCATGATGTGTGTTTTATTTTTTGTTGCTGTAAATTTCCCTGCTTTGTGTATTTTGTGTAAGTGGAATCATACAATATTTGTCCTTTTGCATCTGACTTTGTTTTTCTTTTTTAATTACAAAGGGTTTTTTATTTTATTTTTTATTTTTATTTTTTTGTCTTTTTGAGACAGGGTCTCGCTATGCAGTTGAGGCTGGCCTTGAGCTCACTTTTGTAGCCCAGGCTGGTCTCGAACTCATACCAATCCTCCTGCCTTAGCCTCCCGAGTGCTGGGATTATAGGCATGAGCCACCATGCCCGGCTTAAAAAAAAAAAAAAAAAAAAGTTTTTTCTAAAAATGTATTTGTTACAGAGTCTCACTACGCACCTTGGACTCTTAGTGATCCTCTTCTTTTCAGCCTCCCCAGCCCTGGGATTACAGGCATGTGCCACCATGCCAGGTTTCAGTGGCTGGCTGAGTGTGCCTGGGGGTGGGGCTGCCATGGTATACTGCATCTGCCTAAGCAGGCACTTTAATCCGATGAGTTATCTGGTTGGGGAGACTGGGTGTGGAGGTGCACGCCTGTAATCCCAGCACTTGGGTGGCTGAAAACAGGAGGATCACTACAAATCCAGTCTTCATAATGAGACGCAGTAGACCCTGTACCCCCCCAAAAAAAACCCCAAACCAAACCAAAAATCAACCCCATGTTTTCATGTGCTGTTAGCAATTTGTGTATCTGTGGAGATTTCTATCCAAGTCTTTTGCTTAAATTTGAATTGGGTTCTTTGTTTTGTTGTTGAGTTAGTGAAATTCTTTGTATATTCTAAGTGCTAATCCTTCCTTCATCAGATATATGGTTTACAAGTGTGTGTGAATCCTTTTCTCTCTGAAGATAGTGTCCTTTGATACACAAAGGCTTCATTCTAATGAAGTCCAACTGTCTTTTTCGTTGTTACTGTTCCCCACACTTTTGTGGTTATAGCTAAGAAATCATTACTATATCCAGTAATGGGAAGATTTGCCCACGTATTTTCTTCCAAGAAGTTTATAGTTTTAGTTCTTAAGTTTAGATCTTTGATCTATTTTGAGTTAATGTTTGTGTTTGGTGTAAGATAAAATTTCAACTTCATTCTTTTAGACATGGATATACAGTTTTCTTAGGCTTGGATATTGAAGACTGCCCTTTTGCAGTTGAATTGTTCTGATACCCATTGTGAAAATCAGTTGACCCTATGTGAGGTGATTTATTTCTGGGTTTTGTGTTTTGTTCTATTAGTCTATAGCAGTGGTTCTCAATCTGTGGGTCACGACCCTGACAGGGGTCAAACGACCAAAACACAGGGGTTGCCTAAAGCCATCAGAAAATACATATTTAAACCCATGCTATGCCATGGTGAAATATTATTTATTGGAATTAGTATTTTGAAGTAGCCACCAAAATTATTTTTTGGTTTGGGGTTGCCGCAACATGAGGAACAGTATTGCGGGGTCACAGCATTAGAAAGGTTGAGAACCACTGGTCTATAGGTCTTCCCTTATGTCATTATTGATTACTGCGTCACTGTATTAAGTTTTGAAATCAGAAAGTGTGAGTCTTCGAACTTGATCACCTCTTCCCCAAGCCTGTTGTGGCTGTTTTGGGGTACTCTGAGCTTATTTATTTATTTATTTATTTATTTATTTTTAAAGAATTTTTTTTTCTTGTTTCAGAACTTTTGTTTGTTTATTCATTTATTTTTATGACCGGCTCAGCCTGTCCTCAGGGCAGGGCTGGCGCAGCATGTGGTGCTGGGGATTGAACCACGGTCCCTGCAGCCACCTAAGCTTTCCTAAGCAGGCACTTTAGACCACTGAGCCATCCTGCCGGGCCCCTGAACTTTTATGTAAAATCATGAGGTTGATTTTTCCATTTCTTTGAAAAATACTGTTGGACTATTGCTAAGGATTGCATTAAATCTGTGGATTGGATTAAGTATCTGGATAGTTTTAGTAGTACTGTATCTGAAAAATAGAATCTCAACAATGTTAAGTTTTATAATCCATGAACATGGGATATCTCTCCACTTATTTATACTTATTTTGCTAATTTCTTTTGGCAATGCTTTGGCACTTTCAATATAAAGTTATTTGTTTTCTTGATTAAATTTATTCCCAAATGGGGCTGGGGAGATAGCTCCAAGGCACAAGTGCCTGCTGGACAAGTGCAACGTCGTGAGTTCGAACCCTGGTCCCACCAAAAATAAATAAATAAATAAATAAATGAATAAATAAATAAATTTATTCCTAAGTATCTTGTTGATGTTATTGTAAAAATAATTATCCCTCTCATTTCCATTTCAGATTGTTCACTGTTAGTGCACAGAAATGCAGCTGATTTTTACATGCTGAATTATGTGTCCTACAACATTGCTGAACCAATTTTTAAGTCAAAAGATTTTTCTATGTGTGTGTGAATGTGTGTGTGTGTGTGTGTGTGTATGCCCTTGATTTTCCATATGTAGATGCATGTTCTCTATTTGACAGATAAAATTTTACTTTTTTTTTTTTTTCAATCTTGGTGCATTTTACTTCTCTCATCTAATTGCTATCGCTAGAACTTTGGATGCTATGGTAAACAGAAGTAATAATGGCAGAGTTCTTGCTTTGCTATGGCCCTGGGGAAAGCCTCTAGTCCATTGCCACTGGGAGTAATGTGAGTGTTAGGTTTTCCTACATGGCCTTTCCCCTTCTTTTTTGCTAAGAATTTGTATATGGGTGCGTAATTTTATTAAATACATTGCTGCATCTCATAGATATAATGTTTTTTCTCCAAGTAATATGGTGAATATTGGCTCATTTCCAAAAAGTAACTAATCTTGCATTCTTGGAGTAAACCCGGCCACGTCACCATATACCGTTCTTTTCATAATCCCCTTTTTCCACCATTGCAAAAGAGACAACAGCTCTAGTCTGGCTGCATTTTGCATGGCTTATGGGATTTGTTAATATTCTGTTTGATAGTTTTTCCATATGTGCTGTGTGATTTTGTTTCCTTGTAATATCCTTGTCAGATTATAGTATTAAATTCTGCCTGCTTCCTAATACAAGCTGGGAATTGCTCCTTCTTTTCCTGTTTCCCTGGAGGAGTTTGGATACAAACTGTGGAGTTCTTTTCCCCTTAAATATTTAAAAGTCGATAAAAAATTCATGTGAACTTAGATTTCTTATTGAGAAGATTATAAATTATAATTTCCATTGTAGTCATAGGCTTTATGTTTCTGTGTGTCCTTTTTAGTAAACTGTATTCTAAGAACTTTATCCACTTCCTATAAATCTTCAAATAAACTGATGAAGATGCTTCTAGTATCTCCTTGGTTATATTCTTATAATCTTTGTATTGTTAATAAAATCTGCAGCAATAATTTTTCATTGATAGTGGATTTTAGGTGAATTGAATTTTGTTTCCAGCTCCATTTAATTCCTGTTCTTATCAGAAATTTCCATTAGCATTCTGTTATTTGCATTGAATTTATTTTTTTTCACTTTTTAATGTTCATACAGAGATCGTTGTTTCATGGTTTTTCTTATTCTAAAAATCTGAATTTAAATCTATAAATTTTCCTTTAAATACCACCATGGGAATTCATAAGTTTTGCTGTCCGATTTCATTATTGTGAGGGTCAACATGTTTGCTGATGTCTGGTATAGTTCCTTCTTTGATTTATGTTTTTTTTAAAAAACTGCATTGCATCATTTCCAAGCATTTGGGGATTTTCTAAAATATTTTATGATTAGTTTTGAGGTCCTGTCTGCTGTGATAAAAGGACACCCTTTCAGTGATTTCAGTTCTTCGTAATGTTGTGTGTTACTTTATGGTCCAGCATGGTGTGCTTTGGGACACAGTTTTCCCAGTGCCCCATGAGAATAATACATTATATATATATACACTTCTGGAGTTTGAACTCATGACCTTGTACTTGCCAGGCAGGTACTTGTGCCACGGAGCTGTCTCCCCAGTCCTTAATATTTATTTTTTTATTCCATGCGTTGTTCAATTTTATATTTGGGGCCACCTGTGTAAATCACATTGTTTTCTCAAGAGCACAAATGCACTTTTATATTCCATTAGCTTAAATTCTTGAGGGGTGCACCATCACATGGACTCGGCGTCCGATGGGCTTAGCAGGAAGGGTGCTTCAGAACATGGCCCGAACCGTGCCGCTGTTTCCGTGGGCCCGAGTGGCTTTTCCCCAGATCACTCTGGTCTTGCTTGGTTTGCCACCTGGTGTCACTGGGCTGTTTTTCGTGTTGTACACATAAGCACATCTCTTACCCAAGAAGAATTCAGTTTCATCCCAGGCATAAACACCTTTAATTTTAAGAAGACCTGTATGTTTCCTCTGGTTCCGGAGACCCCACTTACAGCCAGCAAGAATGGCCTTGCACCACAGTCTTCCAGATATACTTGCCTTTTAGAAGTCCTGCTCCCAGCAGGCCTCCCCAGACTCTGAGATGGCAGGAAAAACACCTGTGTAAATCATGTCGTAATCGTTCCGTCCAGATGTCACTACCGTTTGATTGGATTTCTGACTTTTCTTAAAGGTTATTGAGAAAGGTACGTTAAAGTCTCCTGTTAGCATTGTGGGGCCAGCCTGATAGCTCAGCGGACTAAAGCGCCTGCTTAGGCAGGGCCCAGTGATTGGGGTTCGATCCCGATGCACCATGCAGGCCCCACCCACGGGGCGTGCTGAGATGGTGATTGAGACCCGGTGTGGTGGCGTGCACCTGTAATCCCAGCACTTTGGACTTTGGGAGGCTGAAAACAGGAGGTTCGCTATGGGTTCGATCTACGTGTAGATCTTGTAGATCCTGTCCTAAAAAAAAAGACTGTACTTGCAGACTTCTTTCTAATTTGCTTATTTTGGTTATGTATTTATTTATTTTTTTTTTGTGGGACCCGGGTTCAAACTCGCAACCTTGCATTTGCCAGGCAGGCACTTGTGCCATGGAGCTATCTCCCCAGCCCCTTGGTTATGTATCTTGAAGTCTCATTGTCAGGAACCAAAAAATCTTTTTACTTCCCTTATTTTCAGCTGCTTTCCAAGTGGACTTACCCACAGATCATGTTAAAATACCTGTCTTTGAAATATCTGCAGGAATATTTACCCGTAGTAATACCTTGAGCTTTTTTTTTTTTTCTTTTTTAATAAAATGCAACTTGTCTATTGTTTTTGTTGTTGTTGTTGTTGTTTGTCTTTTTTGAGACAGGGTCTTGTATGAACTTCAGGCTGGCCTTGAGCTCATTTTTGTAGCCCAGGCTGGTCTCGAACTTGCACCAATCCTCCTGCCTGTCTCAAACAAACAAACAAACAAAAAAGATTTAAAGTGTATCTTTTGTAGATAGAATGTAGTTATCCTAAATTCCAGCCTATCTCTGTCTTTTGCATATTTCTTCTCTATACACTTAATGTAATTACTGATGTACTTAGGCAGTAACTGTTGTCTTACTGTTTACCACTTTCTCATTTGTGCTGGGGATCGTACCTAGGGCCTCACGCTGCTAGGCAAGTGCTGTACCTCTGAGCTGCGCTCCCGGCCTCATTCCCATCTGTTTCATCTTCCTCTTCTTACTGTGTTGTCTACCTTGGCTGGTTTTACGTTTCAGTTTTACCCACTATTGCCTCGTTCCTTACCATTCCTTCATTCTTGTAGTGAATGTGCTGGCGAGTATAGCTTACATTCTTAACTTACTAGAGTCATTTTTAAGATATTCTCCAAAGGGATGGGGAGATAGCTCAGCAGTCTAAGCACCTACCTGGCAAGCACAAGGCCTGAGGTTCAATCCCTGGTACCCCTAGTCTCTTTGGAACCCTGGGTGCACTGTGCTGGCTACCAAAACCGGGCGTCATGTCACATGTCTGTAATCCCAGTCCTAGGGAGGCTGAGACAGGAGGATCATTGTGAGTCTGAGCTGCATAGTGAGACTCTGTAACAAAGTTAGAATTTAAGAACACTTTATCCCCTTAACCTTCAGTGTTATTGGTTGTTATACATTTTAATTGCATGTGTAGTCTGTGTTCCACAAGATATTATTACCCTTTCAGTCAGTATTCATTGGCCAACATATTACCCCTACCTGGTATCTTTTGTTCTTCACTGCTATTTTTATTTCCATTGGAAACATTTTTCCATTATCTAAGAATACTTTTACTGAGTAGAGAGCTTTCTCATCACACAATATTTATTTATTTATTTTTAATTTGTTTTTTATTTTTTTCTTGTTTCAGAACCTATATTTGTTTATTCACTCATTTTTATGGCCGGCTCAGCCCGCACAGAGGGCAGGGCTGGCACAGCATGTGGTGCCAGCGATCGAACCGCGGTCCCTGAAGCCGCCCAAGCTTTCCCAAGCAGGCGCTTTAGACCACTGAGCCATCCCATCGGGCCCTCTCATCACACAATAGATGTCATCTAGTTCATTCTTTTCTGGCTTCCGTAGTTTCTTTTAAAAAGTTGCTTGTAAGTTTTACTAGCACCTTTTCTCTGGTTCCTTAAGTTTTTTTTTTTTTCTTTTTTCTTTCAATTTCTGTAATTACAGCCTCATTCATCCTGTTTTGTATACATAGTGTTTATCTAAATTGTGGCCTGATTTTTTTTTTTTTTTCTTTTTCTTTTCTTTTCTTTTTGAGACAGGGTTTTGTAATGTAGTTCGGGCTGGCCTTGAACTCATTACTACATAGGCCAGGCTGGCTTTGAATTTGTGGTAATTCTCCTGCCTTAGCCAAGTACAAGCACTGTAGGCATGTGTCACCACTTACATCCAGTGTAGCTTGATGATTTTATCACTGTCAGGTTTTGCATGATATATCTCTGGTCGCCTCTCTGACCTTCTGTCTCTATTCTTTCTTTGGGACCACATTGCATCTATACTAAACATTTTCATCATATTTCATACATCCCTTAAGCTTTTTATTTTTGCTTGTTTGCTTTTTTAAAAAAAAAAAAAAAAGAGCTGCTCATCATATACTTTATTTTTTTTATTTTATTTTTTATTTTTTATTATGGCCAGCTCAGCCTGCCCTGGGCGTGAGGCTGACGAAGCATGTGGTGCCGGGGATTGAACCACAATCCCTGCGATTGCCTAAGCTTGCCCAAGCAGGCGCTTTAGACTACTGAGCCATCTCTACCGCCCTTGTTTGCTTTTTGAGACAGGGTCTTGCTGTGCAGTTCAGGATGGTTCTAAAGTCATTAAGTAGCCCAAGCTGGCTGTGAGCTTGCAGCAGTGCTCCTGCCTCAGCCTCCCAAGTACTGGGATTATGGGCATACACCACCATGCCCAGCTCTTAGGCTGTTTTATTATTATTATTATTATTATTATTATGCTTTGATGTAGGGTCTTGCTATGTAGCTCGGACTTGGACTCGTAGTGATCCTCCTGTCTCAGCTTCCCCAGTGCTGGGATTACAGGTGTGTGCCATCATGCCCAGTTTCACTGGCTGGCACGCATGCCCAGGTTTCTGGGGCCAGCATAGCATGCAGCACCAGGGACTGAATCTGGGTCCTTGTGCCTGCTAGGCAGGTGCTTATGCCACAGAGGTATCTCTCTAGTCCTCTTATGCTATTTTTTAAAAATCAATTTTCTTCTGGGGGAGGTAGAACCACACCCAGGCCTGGGACCTTACTTAGCAGAAAGGGAGGCTAAGGCTAACGTCATAAGTTCAAGCCCAGTCTGGACCACTTAGTGTGGTCCTATATTAAAATGAAAAATGAGAAAGGGCTGAGGATATAGTTCAGTGTGAGGGTCCTGGATGCAAGTCACACACACACACACACACAGAAATCGGTTAGAGGGGAAGCTGGTCCTGGGTCCCTCCCTCCCTGGGACCTGGGTCCTCAGATGTGGCTGCAGTTTTAGCCCCAGAGATGACCAGGATTCTTCAGAGTCCCGAATAAAGAGGCGCCCAGCGGGCAGGGTGGGCCAGCATCACCTTTCACGTGTTCTGTGTGCCGCTCGCCTCCCCTTGCTGCCCCAATAGCGGTACTCACTGCCACATCTCCGCTGGCATTCCCAGGCACACACTGGAAGCCCATATTTGCTCATCTCTTGAAGGTGCTTGGTAGGCCTTAAGTCATCACCCTGCCAGATTTTGGATCCAGTGGTCTGCTTCCTGGCCCAGTGGCACTGCGTGGTGGCCTCTCTCCCTAGCCGTCGGCACACCCTTCTTGCCTGGCAGCTGTGAGAACTGAGGCGACGCCATGCTTGCCAAGCCGCGTATGCACCCAGCAGAGAGCATCTGCTGCTGCCTCTGCCTCTGGCTGAGCGACCTCCACACCGAGCCTTGGGTGGAAGGACAGAGAGCAGGGCAGTGGACAGATGCGGATGAAGGCAGTGCTACAAAGGCAGACTGCAGAAGCCCTTGGCGGAGAAGCAGTGCCACCGGACAAGTCCTCCAACCCTTCTGCATGTGACCAAACGGTCATTTTATGACAATGAGGGAGAAATAGCCACATAAAGCTTCCAGTGGTTTTCACATCTGCAGGGCCTTCTCCCCAGAGGCGCTGGCAGTAGGCACAGGGTGGGCAGTGAGTGCCCCTGAGCCACACAGCAGGGCTGCGTCCAGCCAGGAGTTGGCCCCCTCTGTCCCTGCCTGGTCCTCTGCCCTTGGCCGTGTTCACCTTGGCCTCTTCCCTTTCCCTCCTCTGTCCTGGCCTGGCCTGAGAACCCAGATGCCTGTGAAGGGGGCAGGGGGCATGTGGGAACAAGCCAAGTAAAATTCCTCACTGGGAACAAATCTCATTTTCCAGAAAGTCTTGACAAAATGAGGCATTAAATTACAATATTTCGGAGAGCGTCGTAATTCTATTGCAGACAGCCTTTCATCACGGAATCTGAAAGCTGGGAAAATACAAAACTCATTAGATTAAAATAAACCACCTACTGCTCTAGAGAAAAGCTTATTTATCAATATCAATTTACTTATGATTACCCTGGCCTGCAATTTGTTATTTTTAAGAATTATGATTTGTGTATTGCTCATACAGATGTGAAAATTTTTTTTTTCATAAGTAGAGTATTTTTAAAAGATATCCTTGTCCTTAGTAAAGGTTAGAAGGTGATTGCTAGGGAGAGAGAAGGAGAGAGACAGAGGAGAGGGCCAGAAAAGAATTCAAAAGAGATGGAGGTGGTGGACAGTAAGGATATGTGTGTGAGGGGCTGACTGGGTGCAGATGTGGAGACCGTGGGCCAGGACTCACGGGACGCCAGCACATCTGGTCTTGGTGTTTTGATTTTCCTAGGCAGGGTCTCACTATGTAGTTTGGGCTGGCCTTGAACTCACTGTGTAGCTCAGGCTGATCTCAAACTCTTGGTAATCCTCCTGCCTCAGCCTCCTGAGCTATGCTCCACCATGCATTGGAGTTATGGAGTCTTTTTGGAGGGTGGGGTGAGTAATGAGAATCAAACTCATGACCTTGCGCTTGCCAGGCAGGTGCTGTGCCACTGAGCTATATCCCCAGTCCGGCCATGGGGTCTTTAAAAGGATCTTTTGACTGCCTGAAAGGAAGGACACCCCAATCAGGCTGTTCAAAGGGCATAATGCAAGCTGGGTAGATGGTGAGCTCCCCGTCACGAGACCGAACAAGTTCGATAAAGTTCTGTGAGGTTACTCGCTGTAGAGAACCACAATGGGATGGGAAGGCAGCGATGGTTCTCCCCCTCCCGAGGTCCAGTGGCTCTGAGACTGACATCCTGGGTCTGGAAGCAGGGACGAGATCAAGTAGAAGAGAGCACTGGGTCAGAGCCCAGTCCCCAGAGCCAAGCCACACGGGGCTGAAGCCTGCACTGTGACCTGCTGCCGTGAGACCTGAGTTGGCAGCTGAGCCCAGGGCTGCATGAGCACTTTCTGCAGCCACCAGGGCTCTTCCAGCTCCAGCCCCTGCCTGGGGTTTCAGTGGACCCTGTGTGCAGAAAGAAGGGCAGTGGGGGAGCTGGGCCCCCAGCAACCTGTCATCATCCTGCGCTGAGCAGGTGAGCTTCCTGGTCCAAGGCGCCACTGTCACTGTCCACATCCAAGAGCTGCCGTCCTGACCTTTCAGTCAGAAGGTGGAGGCCAACAAGGAGAGGAAGAGCGTGCTCTACCTCCCGACTGCCGCGGTCCTGGCTCTTCTGAGGATTGGCAGCGGGGTACTGAGGAGTCTGTCTTGCGAAGGCCTTCGGTGGTTCTTCACTTCCCTTTCCCCTTTTCCTTCCTTTTCATTTCTTCCTTCATATGTTCAGAGAGTATCACTGAGCGCAGGGCCTCTGCGGTGGCCGTGTGATAGGCTCTGGGGTACTACTGCGGGGAGTAAGGCGCAGCCCTGGTGCCAGGGCTCTGGGGCAGTGTGGGGTCCAGGAAAGATGACAGTCACGTGTGTGCTTGTACCTGCACCTACACTGCACACATGCACACACAGTGACAGCGCTTCACTGGGAAGTCTGTCTGTTGGGCACAGTGGGACAGGGAAGCCGGGTGGAGCCCAGCCAGTGACATCAGGGAAAGCTCCCCAGGGCACTGGTGGCCAGGCCCTGATGAAGGAGAAGGAACTCGCTGTGGATTTTGTGCCTCTGCACAGCTGGGGCTTGTGGACAGCCACATGGCCAGCCTGCTTTTCAGCTGCCCCATCCAGCTCCTGTGGACTTTGCCACCACTGGAGCCCATCTGGGCAGAGTCGGGGTGGACAGAAGGAAGGAGACACTGGCCCCACCTGAGGTCTGGGAAGTGGGACGAGCTCAGCCTAAAACTTACTTCTGCTTCCTTGGTCACTCCGGGGTCCCAGTCCCCTGGGAGTCAGGGCTTCTACCTCTCATCCTCCCTGAGAGATTAGTTCCATCCTCTGCAGAATAGAACAATGTTGCATCTCCAAAGCCCCAGCGGACCATGGGGCCAGGGAGGCGGGCAGCATGCAGCCAGCAGGATAGGGTGGACAGTGCGTCTTCCCTGCTCTGAGGCTACCTGGCTGGTGTCTACCCTGTCTGCTCCCCAGTAGTTCAGAGTCCGGGCATGGGACTTGTAAAGGACATGGCAAGGTGGGCGTGCTGAGAGTGTCCCTCCAGCTGACTGGAGGGCTGTGTCCGTACCTTCCCTGTAGTGCCACTTCTGGCTGCTGGAGCGGCAAGGAACCATTTTGCTATCATCATTTTTCCACTGGTCACTGTATACCTACTATGCGCAAGCTCTGGCCACTGGTTTACAGAATGTCACATATCATAAAGTAGCACGGGTGATATAGTAGGGGTCTCAACACAGGAGGGAGGAACTACCAGCTGTATTTACTTGTTCATAATTTATCATGAGGCAGAATTCACATATGATCTGATTGACCTATGAAAGTGTCTGATACAGTGGCCGTTAGTACATTCACAGATGTGTGCAATTTGTCAGAACATTTCTAACACCCCAGAAAGATGCCCTATTCCCTAGGGCACTCACCCCCACCCTCCCATCTCCCATCCCTGTTGCCAGGCAGTTGTCTCTTCTAGATGCTGCCAGACCTTGGTCTGGTTTCCTGTGGTCCTCTCCTGGTTCATCCACACAGTCCTATTTTGGGACTGGAGAGCATTCCACGGAGTCTGCCACCTTTTCTCTCTTCGTTTATCCATTCAGGGGCATTTGGTTTATTTTCATCTTTTGACTATTAAGAGTGATGCTGCTATTGTATGCATTTGTGTGGTCTTCATTTCTCTTAGGAAGACACAAGGGGCGACTGAAAACTAGAATTTCATGTTTTAATTAAAACTATGGGATGAGTGGGTTAGAAGTGAGGGAGTACTTTGAGAGGGTTATGGCAACATGTCTTTAACTGTGGTATATTTTTAAATTTAAAAATTCACCATATTTTTTGTCAACGTGTCATTGATCAACCATTTATCACAATGTTTGTTAAATAAAAGTATTGTAATGTATCCTTACTCGCCTTATTCACTGGGTCTGGTGTGTGCGACTATTTGGGCTCTTCCACAAAGCCAGAATGACCATGGAAGTGTTTTCAGTTGAGTCAGGACATCAAGGTGGTCACAATAGTGCAACTAAAGACACTCATGAAAGAGGACTTTCAGAACTGCTTTGGCAGGTGGCAGGAACAATGGGCTAATTGTTCAGAGGGCAATTAATGACAGTGTGTCTTTTACTGTGAGACAGGTGTTTGTTTGTTGGTTTGTTGGTTTGCTTGGTATTTGGCACGAGGTCCACAGGGTCTCATTACGTAGAGCAGACTCAGTGATTCTCCTGTTTTTAGCCTCCCAAGTGCTGGGATTACAGGTGTGCGCCACCATGCCCAGTCTCAAGGGCCATCTCAGTGTTGCCACGGGGACAGGGTCAGCACGGCAAGCCAGGGATTGAGCCCCAGCTACTGTGCTCTGCCTAAGCAGGCACTTTAATCTGTTGAGTTACCTGGCTGGCCCCAGTTTGAAATATTTAAATATTCACCTTATGTTTTGATCCTGCCTCCGTGGACTTGCTGGGTTATATGGCGTTGAGGAGGCGGCAGACTGTGAGGAAAGCACCTGTGTCCATTTCTGCCTTCCCGTGGCTATAGGAGGGCTGGAGCCTACCTCCTCTCCAGCGCTTGCTCTGATCCATTCTTGCCATGGCAGTTATGCTCCTAGGAGAACAGAGGGGGCTTTTGGTGTTCTTGACTTGAGCTTTCCTGGTGACTCATGGTGCTGAACATCTTTTGGAGTGCTTGTTGGCCAGTCGTGTGTCTCCCCTGGACGCCTCCCTAATCAAGGCCTTTGCTCGTTATGAACAGAAGGTGTCTTTTTACTATTGAGCTGTAAAAGCTCTTTATCTTTTTTTTTTTTTTTTTTTTTGACATAGGATCTCGCTATGCATTTCAGGCTGGCCTTGCGCTCACTTTTGTAGCCCAGGCTAGTCTCGAACTCAATCAATCCTCCTGCCTCAGCCTCCCAAGTGCTGGGGTTACAGGAGTGCACCACCATGCCTGACTTCTTTTTTTTTTTTTTTAGAATTTTTTTAATTTTAATTTTTTTTCTTGTTTCAGAACTTTTGTTTGTTTGTTTGTTTGTTTATTTACTTGGCCGGCTCAGCCTGCCCTGAGGGCAGGGCTGGCACAGCATGTGGTGCTGGGGATCGAACTGCAGTTCCTGAAGCCGCCTAAGCTTCCCTAAGCAGGTGCTTTAGACCACTGAGCCATCCTGCCGGGCCCCCCATGCCTGACTTCTTTATCTGGTCTTTATATGTTGCTTATCAGATACATGATTGGTAGATACTCTTCCCCTATCTTGATTGCCCCTACACTTTCTTGGTAGTGCCTTTTGAAGCACAAAGGTTTTAATTTTGGGGAAGGCTAATATATATTGGCTTTTTTTGTAGTTGTTGTTGCTTGAGTTGTTGGAGTAGTATCTAAGAAATCATTTCCTAATCTAAGGTCATGAGCATTTACACCCAATTTCCTCCTAAGAGTGCGCTTAGCTGCTAAGTGGTCTTAGCTCTTCCATGTGGGTCTTTGATCCGCTTTCAGTTAATTTCATATGTGGAAAGAGATAGTCTGCTTCAACCTTTTGCATGTGGCTGCCCACTTATCCCAGTAGTACGTGTTGAAGAGACTTTGTCTCAGTTGAATGATCTTGTCACCCTTGTTGAAAAATCAGTTGACCATAGACCTAAGGTTTTGTTTCTGGACGCTCAGTTTTGTTCTGTTGACTTGTCTGTCAACGCCAGAATTATAGTCTTGATTGCTAATTTTCTTTTAGAAAGGGAGATGTGCGACTTTACTTAAATGCTATCAGTAGCTTAGATAAAAGGACGAACGACACACAACTACCAATAATCTTCCCACTGAGAGACACAAGAGAAGTGCGAGCATGCCCGTCGGTTTCTATTCAGACGCATACCGGTGTGATTCGATGCTTTCTAACAAGGGAGTGGCAGTGCATTCTCTTGTATCTTGCATTTTCTATTTAGCAATTTGTCACGAACATTTTCCTCGTCGATAAATGTTCTCTGAAAACATGATTTGCCGCAGCTGCCTCTTCCGTGGCCTGCTGTACAGATGCGCTGTAATTTACTCATGTAAACTCCTGTCACTGATTCTTGAGCTCCCCTTTTGTTTCCTAGGATAAACAGTGCTGCCACGAACATCTTCAAAACAGAAGTCTTCTTGCCCTGTTTCTATTTCCTTAAGGAAAATTCCTATCAATAGAGTTGCTAAGTCAAAGAGTGTGGATGTTTTTAAGGCTGTAATTTTCATGCCAGATGTCTTCCCAGAAAGTTGTGCCAGTCTGCAGTGGAGAGTTTCACAGAGAAATTACTTCTTGGGCAAGACTGACTCCAGAGGAGGAGGGTTGGCGCGTTGATTCTGAGGGTCCCTCTGGGTTGCTGTGCTCAGAGGGAAAAGCTTGACAGATGACAGATAAAGTCATTACAGGGCTCCACACTGCCAGACCCTCTCGTCCTGGCTAGCGCTCCAGGTGTGTCTCCCCTGGGCTGTCAGAAGGCCCCAGGAGAGCACCATGTGCCTGCAGGAAGTGTTGAGGGTGAGGGAGCAAGGATGGGGTGCAGTGAGGAAAACAAAGGTGCTTGACTGAAGTGGGGTCGGCTGAGGTGGGGTCGGCTGAGGTGGGGTCAGCTGAGGTGGGGTGTGATCAGGGACAGTCTCTAAGGAGGGGACAGGCAAGCTAAGATGGGAGAAAATAGGGCGAAGGTGCAGTGCCTGAGGGAACAGCTCGAGGTAGCTGAGCTGCCTTTCAGCCAGTCACGTCTGTATGTCCTTAGGTTTGTTTGGATGGGGCTGTTTCTTGCTGGGAGCTGTAGTCCTGCTGACTCGTAAGGGTAATATTGTGTTGGGTAATAATCTGAGGTGTGTAATGATGACTTATTTACTCATTGTGACCCTGGGGATTGAACCAAGGGCCTTCCCATTGAGCTACATCCCTAGCCTCTTCATGTTTTTATTTTAAGACAAGGTCTTGCAAAGTCACTAAGTGGTTCAGGATAGGATTTAAACTTGTGATGCTCTAGCCTCAGCTTCAGTGTGCTGAGTTTACAGGTGTGTACCTATAACTGTACCTGGCATATTTAAAAAATATTAACCACTTTAATCATTTTGGAGCACAAGGTTCTGTGACATCATCTTCATGTTATGCACCCATTACCACTGTCCAGCTCCAGAATTTTTGATCTTGTAAAGCTGAAACTCTATCTGCATTACACATTAAGTTGGTTTCTCCTCCCCCCAACTTGTGTTCACACCATCCACTCTGCACTGGACTCTTCCAGGTACCTTGCACCAGTGGAATCTTTGGTCCGGTTGTGGCTGGCCTGCTTCACTTGGCTCAAGTGCTTGGGAGTCTCTCCACACTGTAGTGTGTGTCAGAATTCTCTGCCTTCCTAGGTGTAAAACATTCTGCAGTGCGGATTTGCCACATTGTGCTGTCTACTCAACTGTCAGTGCGTCTGCTGCCGCGAGCATGGGTGCACAAGTATCTGTTCAGGTTTCGTCTTTCAGGATTTCTGTGTCTATGCCCAGAATTTCTAAGTCATTTTTAAAGGACTGTTGTACAGTCTTCTATGGTGGCTTTGCAATTTTATGGCCCCATCAGCTGTGCCTGGTTCTCATTTCTGCACTCCTGTCTCCTCTTGCTTTATGTAGGTGTGTGTGTCTTTCTTGGTGGAGCTCATCCCGCTGGCTGTGAGGTGGTAGGTACCACAGGCGGTTCTGACTTAGGTGCCCCAGTGGTGGTGATGCTGGCTACCATTCCACATGCTCCTTGGCCCTTTGTGCATCTTCTAGGAAGAAATGTTGGCTCAGCTCTTGTGCTTATGTTCAGACTGGACCGTACTTGCATTTTAGGAGCTCTTTACACATTGTGGTTGTAAATCCCTGGCAAATTATGTGAGTTGCAGGTATTTTCTATGAGTTGCCTTTGCACTCTATTGGTAATGGTTTAAGACTTCATGCAAGGTTTTTTTTTTTGTTTTGTTTTTTTTATCTTGGTTTATGTTGTTTAAAGTCCACTTTCCTAGTTTTTCTTTTCTTGCCTGTGTTCTTGGTGTCAGATCTAAAAAAATTCATTGTCCAATTCAATGTCATGAAGATTTTCCTTTGTACTTTTAGGGTTGCTTGTCTGTCTGTCTGTCTGTCTGTCTAGCTTCTAAATTCATAGTACTGGTCCCAGTCAATGGTCTTGACAAAGTGGCAGAGCAAGCTGGCACTAGAGTCATTTATCTGATGCGTCTGTGGTTGGATGGAATGTCAGCCAGCCTGGTTTGGGATGGCAGAACCCGAGCCCGTGTGTGTCTTTGATCTGCTCACAGCCTTGGAGTCAGCCTCAGGCAGGTCCTCCTGGGTTGAACAGAAGGAGCTCGGCCTACAACCCCTCGGCTAATGTGGAATTGGCCACGGCAGGTGGCATGGTCAAGCTGAGCATGAAGGGTGGGGAAATGTTCTCTGCCCGCCACAGTCCCCAGTGTGGATGTAGATGATAATCCTGCTGCAAATGATGGAGGGTTGGGGCCATAGCTTGAGAGGCTGGGAGGGGGCTGCTGAGGCTGGAGTGTGCTGGCCCAGTGGTGAGGAGGAGTGCAGCAGCGAACAGGTGCGTGGGAGACAATCCTTAAATGGATTAGTCAAGAGACAGTGGCCAGAATGAGTGGATGGAGGTGGATTTGCTGAGATGGGAAAGGCAGGGACTGGAAACTCCTTGAGAAGAAACTACAGTAGACGCTCCGGTGCCTGTTAAGTGTGAGACACAGGCTTGAGGGTGAAGGCCCAGCAGGATAAAGTGGCTGGAGGATGCAGACATGCCCAGCCAGTGCTGTCAGTGAGTGGGGATAGATGGCGCTGAACGTATGCACAGGCCAAGGGCAGCTGAGGATCCCCTTCTGGTGGGCGGGGGTGGCTTCATGAAGAGGGTGGCGTTTGTGCTGCACTGGGCCCTAAGGCTGCATACACAGGGTGGTTCTGGCCGAGGGTGTCATCTGTCAGTGACTAGAGGGAAGACAGGGTGGCCCCAGGGAAGGGGACAATGGGTACAGCACTGTGATCAGTCGCCTGGGCGGGCTCTGCTGCCAGTAACCTGCTGCAGCATCAGTAGAGAGAAGGATTCTGACCATGACCAACTTCTCTGGCTTTGGCTCTTATCTTTGTCCCTACTGTGTATGGACCCCAGCTTTATGGAACAAGTAAGGCATCTGAGAGCACAGTGATGGGGTGGCCCCCTCTAGGTTGTGGGGGGCTGCACTTGGCGCAGCACCTTTAGAGGGCAATTTGTTAGCAGTTACTCTCTTCTTTGTCGAAGCTAAAGGTCAGGACCATCTCCATGTCAGTGAGTGGAGGATGGGTACAATTGTGCCCTGAGTATAGTAGGACTCTGTGTGGCTACTAGAAAGAGCCAGGCAGCGCTCATGCATGCCCAGGAGTGCTTCTGGGACATGCTGCCATGTGAGGAAGTAAGGCCTGGCACGGTGGCACATACCCGGACTTTCAGTTACTTAGGCTGAAGTGGGAAGGTGACAAGTTCAACCCCAGCCTGGATAATTCAGTGAGACCTTCTCTCAAAAAAAGGGGAGGGGATTTAGCTCAGTGATAAGAGTGCTTACCATGCACAAGGCCCCTGATTCAGTTCCCACTAGTGAAAAACATATAGGGTTGGGGTGATAGCTCAGCAGTCTAAGTGCCTGCCTTGCAATCATAAGGGCCCATTTTTGGTCCCTGGTACTGCATGTGGTGCTGGTTCTGATGCTGTGCCAGGCACCAAAACTGGGCATGGTTGTGTATGCCTATAGTCCCAGCACTGGGGAGGCTGAGACAGGAGATCACTATGAATCTGAGCTGCATAGTGAGACCCTGTACCAAATACATAAATAAAATATTAAAAATTGTTAGACTGGGCGTGGTGGTGAACACCTATAATCCCAGCACTTGGGAGGCTGAAAACAGAAGACTCACTAGGAGTCTGATCTACATAGTGAGACCCTGTAGACCCTGTCCTAAATACATAAAAAAATTTAAGAAAAATATATTTAATAATATAATATATAACATTATACAATATATTAAAATACATATATGTATTTAATAAATAAGCTAGGAATAGGGTGGCATGCATACCATGGGACTTTTCAGGAGAGAGGGACCTCTATGCTATGTCCCTGTAGAGTGATTGGTACCCCAGGGTGACCTCTAGGAAAGAGGTGTGGGGCTTGGCAGAAGGGGACTCCCAGGCATGCACCCTGTGGTAGTTCCTTACTATGTCTGTAGGTTGCTGTGAAGTAGAATAAAGCTCATCTTCAGCAGAGCAGGTGAGGACTCATCTTCATGCTGCCTGCGGAAGGCGCTGTCGGTGCTGGCTGCCCCTGGGATCTCAGGTCTCGGGCCCGCTCATCCCCTCACCCCGTGTCACTTAGTGGGAGCTTTGGGGGGAGGAGCCAGGGACAGGCAGAAGCACAGAGTGGCTGCAGGGTGATTTTGTCCCCACTTCCCATGCAGAGCCATAAGCCGGATAGCCAGGGCTCTGAAGCATGGTCATCGGTGGCAGATGGTGGCGTGTCCATTAGTGGCCTAATGCTGTTGTCTGCCAGTGCCTACTTGCACGCATGAACCTCTGTGTGTAGTGGGGGTGAATAATCCCCAAATTGTATTTGATTTCTGCAGTGTATTTCTGTATTTCTATTCAAAGTTGAATGCATCTGATTTTATGGGAATTCATAACAGTTCAAACAAAATCGTGGCATCCCGCTGTGAAAATCGCTCACTCCTCAGAAGGAGAGACTGCTCACACGTCCCACCTGCCCTGTCCTTCCCCCTGCGCTCTCCTGGGATGCAGGGCCCCTTTGCCCTTGTGCCTCCTGCCCAGGCTGCAGGGAGCAGAGGAGCTGCTGGCTGTGGGGCTCCTGCGCAGGGCAGGCCCATTTCCTGACCCAGAGGCGTTTAACAAGCCCCCTATGGATCTGCAAGGAACCTGGCTTCTTCCAGCCTGAGCAAAGAAGTGGGCCAGGAAAGAGGAGCCCTCCAAGGTGGGCCACAGGCCTCACCTAGGCAGTGGCATCTCGTGGGTACATTTCCCTGGGGGTCATACAGCCCAGCCTATGTGTATGCGTGGCAGTGAGCGTGGCTGTCCTCAGGAACACACTTTCCCTTCCCACTGCTAGTTCTGTCTCCAGAAAGGATGGGGTTCCTCACTTAGAGTGAGACCCACATCTGTGTGCACACACTGACCCTGCTCCACGTGACCCTCTGTTTGCTGCCTGTGGATGTCTGCAATTGAGACCTCCCCCTGGAGATCTGAAGGTTCCAGGGTCAGGTATCCATGGTGTTCTTAGAGGTGGACTTGCAGCTCACAGGCTGTGCAGGTTTCAAAGGTGGATCGATTCTCTGCTAGATCGCCTTGGCTCAGGGTGCAGGAGTCTCGCTGACTGCACAGAGCTGCCAGCTCTTAGTGCCACTGTCCGGCCACACTGGAGGGCCCTCTCCCACTCTTGGATCCCAGCCTCAGGCCTGCACACCAGGAGAGCACAACCCGCCGCCTGCCCACCACGGCAGCTTGGCTGCTGACAGCCTTGCAGACATGCTGTGTGCCCACCGCGTGTCAGCTCCTGTTCCTTGGGTGTTGCACCAGAGCCTCCTGCCCTGGCAGATGGCTACGGCTTCTCCAGGGGCTTGGGCCCGAGGTCTTGGGGCTACATCCATTCTTGCACAACCACATCCCCTCGGCAGGAAGTCCTCAGCTCTGCTTGGATATGCCCAGAGTCTACCAGGGCTCACAGCGCGCCCCTGCTGGGGGCCCCTGGCATCCCCTCAGCATCCTCTGTACCAGGCTGGTACTCCTGACCTGGGTCTTATGGGGCAGCCTCAGCGCAGCAGCTGACTGACTGATTTCAACTTAACCTTGTTCTGCTTCTTCATGTGTCCCCTCCTCAGTGACACTCAGGTCTCCCCCCCACCACCACTCCTTTTCCTTTTCCTTCCCTCACCCTTTGCTAGCCCACAGTGTGACTTACTCCCCTTCCTGGTCAGGATCGTTAGTTGATCTGTCTTGAGTCCTGTAACTGGGCGCTCCCCTGAGCATCCCCAGCCTGCTCTCAGCTCTGCCCGCCTGAGCAGGGGATAGAAGATGGGTCAGTGTGGGCAAGGACAGGGGTGACACTGCAGGGAGCAGCAGGGGTGAGATGGGAAGTGGCAGGATCGCCTCATGATGTAGCCTTGTCTTCCTGGTGCACATTCCTGGAAAGATGCCTTTGAGAGGCCGGCAGCCCGGAAGGCACAGCGACCTGCACCCCTGGCTGAGTCCTTCCGTCTTGGCATGGGCAGCCTGACTTCCCTATGCCCTTGGGACACTGGGAATTGAGGAGGCTGGGATTCTCATCCAGGTCTGCCTCCCTGATCCCTCTGAGTAGATGGAGTCCCTCTGCTGGGCCTCCTTGAGGATACATGTCTGAGCTCAGAGCAGTTTAGAGCTGTGGCTAGGGGCCTAACCACGAGGCCCATCAGGATTTGGTTCAAATCCAGACTTGCCTACTTAGCTGTGTGGACTTGGGCAAGTTACTGAACCTCTCTGAGCCCAGCATGTAGCGCATACTGTGTATCACAGCGCCTGGCTTCTGGCAGCAGCGCAGCGTGGAGAATCTTCAGCATCTGTGCAGCTGGTCTGAAGCCCTGGGATTCCTCTCTGATAGCCCCGGGCAGTGAGAGTCTGCGCTATGTGACTCCGAGCATATGTTCCTGCTATTCTCATACTCCTTTGTCCCTGTGGTGCCCAGCACGGAGTTTGGCATGGTGAAGGATGTTGGGACTTAGCAGCTGCCCCATTGGCTTTGGGGTCCTGGTTGTGTTTTTTGGGCAGAATTCAGAGATTTCTGGAAGGTCTTCTGCAAGAGGGTCCTGTAAGCCTGGTACCTGGAAGATTTGGGGTGGCATACTGTGACCCTGCTGCGGCAGGGCTCTGACATGTCCCAGGCCTGGCAGGACAACATGCTACATGGAGGGAGTGACTGTACGTCCTGATTGGTGGGGAGAGGGGAGGGTTGGTGAGCCAGGTCTCCCCCCCCACACACCCCTGCCCCATTGCTGCAGGCTGGCATGGTGGAGGAAGTGTCAAGCTGTGCCAGGGATAGGCTCCAGGAGGCAGGGGTTGAAGAGCAGCTGCTGCCCAGGGCATAGCTTGTTGGGCTTGTGCAGGGGCTTCCTGCTGTGCACTGTGGCCCCTGTACCAAGGGAGTCCAGCAGGCAGTGCCCGTGTCTGTCACCACACACTCAGGCTGATGTTCCAGGCCGGGGCCTCGGCTGCCTCTGGGCCTTGTGTTTCCGTACTGCCAAGAACCAGGGGAAGAACAGGGTCTGGGGCTGCAGGGAAAGCCAGCCGCGGGCTGAGTCTACTCTGGCCTGGCCGCTTTGCTTTGTCCTTCGGAGCCTGTGCCACCTTGCCCAGACCTGAGGATGGAGACAGCAGGATGGAGCTCAGCGGTCCTGCTCTGCACAAGCTGTGTCTGGCCACCCGTGGCTGATGAGCACACTGCAGGGAGAAGCAGGCCCCGTGGCCCAGGGCCCACTGTGCACCTGAGGGGAGATGAGCAGAGATGGAAGGAGAGGGCAGCCCAGGGTGCCGCTGCCCGAGCCAGCTGTGTGGGGTTACCCTGGCCTGGGTGCATGGTCTTCCTTCTGGCCAGACATGCATCCCACTGGTGGTGAGGGGTGTTGTGCTTCTCTGGGGAGGGACTGCACCTCAACTTCCATAGAGAAGGGGACAGGAGCAGAGCATGATGTGATGGAAAGCTCTCAAGCAGACCCTGTTCCAGTCCCAGAGGTGCTTTTCTGAGCCTCAGTTTCCTCACCTGTAAAATGGACGAAAGGATATCAACTTCATAGAGATATTTTGCAAAAATAGGGGTAATGGGGGCTGGGGAGATAGCTCAGTAACATAAGCATTTGCCTGGCAAGTGCAAGGTCTTGAGTTCAATCCCTGGTTCCAGAAAAAAAAAAAAAAAAAAATAGGGGTAATGTTCTTCTTCTTCCTTCCTCCTTCCCTGTACAGAGACTTCCTGTCACACCCAGTGGGACAGCACGCATTCTCTAGCTATTTGTGGCTGATGCTTTCAGCAGATGTTTAATTCTCCAGACATCTGGTTTGCAAAGGCAGAGGGCTGGAAATTTTTTTCTCCTAAAGACACTCACTCATAGGGAGATGTCAGATCGCCACTTAATTGCTCTGTGCCTTGGTTTCTCCACTTGTAAATCAGGGATAAGGCTGGCAGCGCGGCTGCTCCTCCGTAGCGTGTGAGGGAGAAGTGCTGGCTGACAGATGGGAAGCGGCTCGGGCCTTTAGGAAATGGCATCTTGCTCAACCTTGCTGGTCGTTAGGAAAATACAAATGAAAACAGCAACGCCACACCACCTTTCGTGGGTCTGACTGGCAGCTATTTAAAAGAGGAATCATCTCCAGGTGGGCACACGGGGCCTCCCACACACTGCCCGAGGGACCAAGTAGCTGTCACCTCCCCCGAAGGCAGTGTGGCAACAGCTAAGGGCGGTTTACATCCACGTGCTGGGTTGCACCTCACTGAGCCAGCATTCATCCTGTTGGGGAACCCAATTAGAAAGGCGAGTCTCAACGGTTCCAGGTTGAGACGTCTGTGGTGGTAGGAACCTGGAAGTGTCTGTCAGGAGGGCAATCGCCACAGCAGGATCTGCTATTGGTGTGCAAGAAGGCCTGCTGCGCGTTGGCCCAGAGGACTGACTGGACAATCATGGCGTGAGAAAGCCAAGTGACTTTTTCTGGTTTTGTTTTTCTTTCTTGAGACAGGGTCTCAAGGTAGGTAGAGCAGGCTGGCCTTGAGCTCTCAGTGACCTTTCTGCCTCAGCCTCCAGGCACTACCATTTCTGAATTGACCTATTTACTAATTGCTAACTGAATCTACAATTCATTTAAAAATTGAATTCCTGGGCCCAGCGGGATGGCTCAGTGGTCTAAAGCACCTGCTTAGGAAAGCTTGGGCAGCTTCAGGGACTGCGGTTTAATCCCCGGCACCACATGCTGCACCAGCTTTGCCCTTAGGGCAGGCTGAGCCAGCCATAAAAATAAATAAATAAACAAAAATTCTGAAACAAGAAAAAAAAATTAAATTAAATTTTTTCAAATTCTAAAAATAAATAAATAAATAAAAATTGAATTCCTATAAATGCCCAGTTTCAGGATTTTTGTTGAGAAAAACCCAGAAGCGCTGGCCACCCTGGATTTTTGTCCCCTCCTGGTTGAACCGCATCAGTAGCTGCGACTTTTGGACAGAGCAGATTTCCCGAGTGGCTGTTGCCCCAGCAGCCAGCCTCCCTCCTGAGATTCTTGCCAGCCCTCCCTCCACACCCCCCAGGGCATTGGCCTTCGCAGCCCTGTGAGGGGTCATTAGACTTAGAAAGGGGCGTGCTAGGGGGAGGGGGAGCCCAGCTCTTATGGGGCACCTGCCCCTGAAGACCTTTATTCTTCCTGCGGCTTCCCATGCTGTATATTAAATGAATATTAGAAGGAACATGGAGGGGCCCCCTGGGCTGTCATGTGTTGTGTTGGTCAGGAGCCATCAGTGGGGCCGCCGCCATGTCCACTTGGGATGTGGGCTGTGAGTCCCCTCCGGGTGCAGACTGAAGGGATCCAAGGTCCGAGCCTGCTCTGACACTCTCTTGCCGCAAGATCCCGGCAGAGATGCGCACATCTCCCGTACAGACAGCCTCCCGTCCATTCCACACACCTCACACTGTCTTTGCAGGTCATTGGTGGGGTGCAGGGAAGAGGTGGGAGGGAGGAGGGGGTGAGGGGAATTGAACTCAGGGTCCCCATCCCTTTTTAGGTTTTGTTTTGAGACAGGATCTCTCTAAATCACCTGAGTTTCCCAGGCTGGGTTTGAACTCATGATCCTCCTGTCTTAGTCTCCTAGAGTCCTGGGATTACAGGCATGGGCTGCCACACCTGGCTTCAGGCTGATACACTCCTGTGCCTGTTCTGAGATTTGCCAGAGTCTCTCTACTGGGCCCGCCAGCTCTGCACCACCCCTGCCCAGCCCTGGCACTCTCAGGTGGTCCCTGGGTTATGCCCAGGACTGGAGCCAGGGCAGCCCCTTCCCCTTCCCCATGGAACTGCTTCCTTCCCCAGGCCCAGTTCTCCTTGGCTTCGCAGAGATGGGGGTGCTTGAGAACTGCAGAGTTACCTGACCCCAAGAGGCTGTACCTCACCCCCTTCTTCTTTGTGTCCCCAGGAGCCATGAGGAGCCTCTTGGCTGCCAGCTGCCCTGTGGTGTGGCTCTTCATGCTGATCTCTGGAAGCTGGGGTAAGTCCAGCCCTCCCCTTTCCCTTGGCTAGTGGGTGCGCAGGCCTGGCTCCGCTGTGTCCTAGACTCTGGGGACTGTCTCCCTCTGGGTGACAGAAGACACCCTTTGTTCTCTGGGCTTCAGCTGCCTTCTGCAACTGGCACTGCGCCAAAAATACCAGCTGTTTGGGGTCCCCAAGAGCATGGGAGGAGTTGAGGAATACTTAGGCTCTGTGCTGTATGGCTGTGCACTGTCCCTGTCCCCACATGGGGACAGGCCACAACCACCTTTCCAGCACCTCCTGTGCCTAACTCTGCGGGATGGAAAATGTCACTCATGCCGCAGGAGTCCTGAGTTGGGTGGGGAGGCCATGCGCAGGGTTTGCTGCCATGCAGGGTACAGGGTGAACGGCAAGGTCACAGGGACATCAGGAAGCCCTGAGAAGATGGCAGCCGCTGAGCTGTGGAGCAGGAAATAGAGTGCAGGCTTTTGCTGTGGGCTTTGGAGACTGAGTGAGTGGGAAGAAGGCACCCTGGAGGGAACACAGCCTGAGCCGCAGCGGGCAGCCAGGTGCGGCTCTTCCTGCAGCGACACACCCATCCCTGGCCAAAGCGCCAGCTCTGGTGCCCACAGAGAAGGCCAGAGGGTCCCTCTGTGTTCTGTGGTCCCAGACAATGGGTGTGGGGGAGGAAAGCAGCTCCAAAGGCACTGAAGGCAGCCCACTAGCACAGGCATGTGGTACATGGTGTCTCCCAGGGCTGGGGCGTCCCCGGGAAAGAGCTGTGGGCATGGTGCCTGGCGACGACAGGCAAACACATTCCTGGGGGCGGGGCACTCCTGCACTCAGGGAGCTGGTAGTGCCTCAGAGGAAGCGACGACGGCTCATATTGGCTGGTGTGTCGCTGGCATCCCGCAGCCGAGGGAGGTCCGTCTCCTTCCCTCCGCTCCTGGAGGATCCCTGCTGGAATGTCTGCGGTGGGGAACTCACTCATCCCCAGGCAGCCTTGGATGGCAGCACAGGTGTGGACTCTCAGAGCCAGAGCAGGGAGCATCGGAAGCCTGTAGAGGCCATAGGCCCATGGTCACCCCTCTTGATCCTTGCATCAGAATTTCACCTGCCGCCCTCTGTCCCATGCAGGAGGCCTCATCAGGGTACCCTGCCTCTGGTTGGTGGGAGACAGGACACTTGCCCTGGCCTCCCCAGTTACTCTGTGACCGTGGACATTCCTTCCCGCCACCCTGCCCTGTTCCTCTCACTTTCTTTTTTTTTTAATTTTTTTTTAGAATTTTATTTTATTTTATTTTTTTCTTGTTTCAGAACTTTTGTTTGTTTGTTTATTTATTTTTATGGCCGGCTCAGCCTGCCCTGTGGGCAGGGCTGGTGCAGCATGTGGTGCCAGGGATCGAACCATGGTCCCTGCAGCCGCCTAAGCTTTCCTAAGCAGGTGCTTTAGACCACTGAGCCAACCTGCCGGGCCCTCCTCTCACTTTCTCATCTTTTAGGAACACACATAGATGGGAGATGCAGTGAGTGTCCTGTCCTAGCTGGCCAGTGGGGTGGGTCTGTCTCCCTGCCCCCACCCTTCACCCTGACTCTGAGCTCTCAGGTGAGGATGATTTGAACATTCAGGTGCACACAAGAGGAACACCTGCCTGGCCTCCCTCTTAGGGTCCTAGTGCCATTTTGGTCCTAGGGTCCCCAAGGACAAGTTTCTGAGCCTCCCCACGCTTTACATTCCTTCTCTCTGGTATAGGAACCAGACAGGACTTCCCTTCCTCAGCTGTGAAAATGGCTTCATGAAAAAATGTGGGCGATCTGCCTCTCGGCATTGCCACTGTATCTGGGATCCCACTGTCCCGTTGCTGGCTGGATCCTCACTGCCCGACGCCCACAGCAGCCAGTGCCACTCCTTTAGCAGGGTGGGCAGCGGCCAGCCTTGGGGCATGAAGCGTGTTTCCTGTGCCACCTTCCCTGCTGCTCATCTGCCTGTGCTCACCACCCCCATCCTGTCCCACCCCGCCTGGTTCCCAGGTGCCTCTGGCCCTGGCCGGCGCCTCCTCCCACCCTGGATGTCAGAAATCAGTTGGGGCCACGTCCTGTAGCCCGTCCTCTTCAGCGCATTTCTCCTCACTGTAGTGTGCTGCCTTTTACCTTCCTTCTCTGGGCCACACTTCAGGGACTTATCGTTCTCGGCGGCCAGCCCGCCTCAAATCCACTGGTCCAGAAGACCCAAGTGTCCGTGCCACGGTCCCCGTGAAGGGGTTTCTGGTTCTGGCACTCTGGTACCACCCCTCCCTCATAGGTGGGGCTGTCTGGGCATGTCAGAGTGAGTCCCTGGGCCTGCTGTTGCCTCTGTGTGCAAACCTTTGTCATTCCACACACTGACCCCTCCATGCCTCCGCTGGCTTGGGTTCTGGGGCAGAGGCTGGGAAGACTGAGGTGCTAGGCATGGCCGATGGCACTGTAGGCCCAGGTGGGTGTGCACCTGTGGGCCAGGGTCAGAGAGGCTGTGCTGGGCCCAGACGCTGGGCACTGGGACTTTCCTCTCTGAGCTCACCGGCTGCCTGCCCTTTCTTCCTGTTCACACCCATTCCCACCTCACTAGAGACCTTGAAGCTTCTGACGCAGCAGCTTGGCCTCTGGTGTATGTGGCCTTCGTGTTTTAAAAGTGCTTTTTAAGAGAGTAAGTCGCCTCTCTGCCCTCCCTCTCTTCTATCCCCTCCCAGCCCCCAGGGCCTGTGATGGCAGCCCAAGGCCATCTGGCTGCTGAGGAGGGTGACAGGCTTGCTCTGAGAATACAGGTTCTGCTTGGCATGTGGCAGGCGACGCTCGTCCCCAAGTTCCTGCCCAGCCGCCCATGCTGACCTCTCAGCCCCTGATTATCAGCAGGTCCTGGGAAGGGAGATTTCAAGTGAGCGCTGCCTCTGCAGGCAAATGTGCTTTTTCTTGCTAGTTTCCCACTCTACCCTCGAGGCTGCTGCCTGGGCGCCCCAGGCCTTCTGCCTCACTCTGCAGCTTCCTGCTTTCCTGTTTTGGGGACCCAAAGCCTCACCCTCTGGCTGTGAGGGCAGGCAGCACCTTTAGTAGTGCCAGTACTAATGCTAGCTACCGTGCATTGAGGATCAAAAGCCTCACCCTCTGGCTGTGAGGGCAGGCAGCACCTTTAGTAGTGCCAGTACTAATGCTAGCTACCGTGCATTGAGGGCTTGCCATGTGCCGGGGGCACGGCGCGAAGCACTTGGTGTCTGCCATCTTATTTACTCCTGGAGTCAGCTAGGAAGGGAGTCCTGTTATCACCACTGTTTTGCATGTGAGTAAACTGAGGCATAGGAGGATTGTGCGACAGGAAGAGGTATAGGGAGATTTCCCAGGGGGTGAGGTCCTCAGCTGCCAGCCTCTCCCTGAGGGGGCTGTGTTGCTCATGTGAGCAGGGAGGTGCTGGGGGGTGCAGGTGGGCACTTGGGGTGGTCAGGAAGGCTGGGCTGGAAGAAGAGACATCCTCAGGGAGGTGTGACGGTGGAGCAGGAATTTGGCAAGTGGAGAAGGAAAGGCGAGCAGCCCTGGCCAGGAGCTGAGAGGCTGAGCATTTTAAGGGCCGGGAGTAGCCTCAGCTTGGCTCCCCGGACAGAGTGTGGAAGGAAGAAAGGTGCCCATGCCTCCCGGTTCTGCCTGCTGTGCTTCTTCATCCTCCTCATCACAGCCTCCTCACCCTCTCAGAGCCGGGCATGAGCTCAGAAGGAGCCCAGGGTCAGGGAACCAAGGGGAGGGGGAGCACGCCCTGCCTGTGTGCCGGGCCCTACAGGACCAGCCGGAAGCTGGCCTACTGTCCTGCGTGGCAGGGACCAAGGGCCTGCACCTTCACCTGCCTCTTGAAGGCACCTGGAGCAGTGCCAGGGAAAGGCAGAGCCAGGCTGTGTGGGGGAGGCTGTGGGGAGTGGGGCCCCTCGTAGACATCAGGTTGCTCTGCCCGTGGCTGAGCCACCCTGACCCCATCCAGACCTTGTCCTCCCCACAAGGCTGTTGGCATGGCATGTGGGGAGCAGGCCAGGCTTTGGGGACTAGTGCCACCTGCTCACAGTGCAAGGGGACTGGGAAATACCTCCGTCTGGCTCCTAGATTGGGAACGTGGTGGCTGACACAGAGGTGCGGCTGCAGAGATGGCAGGTGCTTTCAAGGTAGCATTGCAATGGACTTGGAGGGGCCGAGGGCTGGGCGAGCACCGGCCCTACCCTGAACACCTGGAACCACACTGGCCATGCCCTTGGCCTTGTGAGCCAGCGGACTGGCTCACAGTAGCACTGTGTGACCCACAAGGGCAGGGTTGGATTTTATAGTAGCCATATTGGAAACATTAAAGGAAATACGTGAAATTCATTTTATTTTATCTTTTTTTCTTGTTTCAGAACTTTTATTTATTTATTTATTTATTTATTTTTATGGCCGGCTCAGCCTGCCCTGCAGGGCTGGGGCAGCATGTGGTGCTGGGGATCGAACCGCGGTCCCTGCAGCCGCCCAAGCTTTCCTAAGCAGGCGCTTTAGACCACTGAGCCATCCTGCTGGGCCCTGAAATTCATTTTAATAATGGATTTTGTTAATTGGATGTGTCCTCACTAGTAGCACCTCAATGTATGATCAATACAAAAGTTTAATGAGGTATCGAGCAGGGTTGGTTTTTTCTGCCTTCCATAAGCTCCTCAGCTTTACACTAAGAGTGCCCCACAGTGTGGCCAGCTGCAGCAGGCACCTGCGGCTGTGGCCCGGATGACTGAGCTGCCTGTTACCATTTGCCTCAAGGCAGGGGCCCCGGGAAGCCGAGCGCGGCCCTAAACGTTAGCCCTGACGTAGTGTCGCTTAGGGAATACACGCACTGACTCGGGGGTGCTTGGCTGACTCTTGTCCCCTGACTTCCAGGCCAGGTGAACCGGCTGCCCTTCTTCATCAACCACTTCTTTGACACGTACCTGCTGATCAGCGAGGACACGCCTGTGGGTGAGTAGGGCGTGTGGGCCGGAGCTGGATGGAGCACGGGGTAACCTTCCTGCGAGAGAAGGGGCTCTTGGAGATTGAGCCCGTCTTCCCCGTGACTGGAAGCACTTGCGCGACGCTTGTCTGGCGGCTGCTTGGATGCCTCCTGGATCGCCGGGTACGCACTGTGCCGGGCCGCCCAACAGAGGGGCGTTCTACGCAGCGAAGGCTCATCACACAACTCACTTTGTAGCCCAGGCTGGCCTCCAACTTGCAGTGACCCTCCTGCCTCAGCCTCCTGAGTGCTGGGGTTGTGGGCATGCGTCACCATGCCTGGCTTCTTGTGGATATTTGAAGATGGTAGCTCTGGTAGAGTTCATGCTGAGGACCTTCCTGCTTTTCTATAATGACACAGCTGTCTGCATTCACTATGTCTGGTTTCATTATGAGAAAGAGGAGGTTGGATTTGGGAGCCCAGCCTGCAGTTGCTGCTGGGCAAGCAGCGGCCCCTAAATGTCCCTCACCTACACCCTCATGCTTTCTTGTCCTCATTTGCATTGAGGTCACTGTAGTGAAGGTTCCTGTCACCTGGGGATTCTTACACTTAGGTCTGCCTGCTCTGTGGTACAAGGTCAGGGGCCGTGAGTGAGCCAGAGGCCGCCTAATTCAGGTTGGCATGTAGCATCTTTACGGAGCGCTGCGTACTTGCAAATGAGGTGTGGGCTTGGAGAGAGGGGCCCTACTAAGTTACTTGCCAAATGTCAACTACTTATTTGCATAACACTAAATGAGGGGGGCTGGGAAGATAGCTCAGAAGCATAAGCACCCACCTGGCAGGCACAAGGTCCGGAGTTTGATCCCTGGACCTGCATGTGGTACTGGCCCTGGAACCCTAGGTGTGCCGTGCTGGCCCTGGAATAGAGGGCTCATCATGCTGCCCTGGAACCAGGTGGGGCAGTGCACATCTCTAATCCCAGCACTTGGGAGGTTGAGGCAGGAGGATCGGTACAGATTCAAGATCAGCCTGGGGGCTACAAAAGTGAGCTCAAGGCCAACCTCAGAGCCTGTCTCAAACAAACAGACAAACAAACCAAATGAGGGTGTGTGGCGGACTGGACACACTTCTCCAGAGACTCTGCTGACCCTGGAGCCCTAACGAGAGTAACTCTCCCTGTTAGAGCTGCTTGCGGGGGCTGTGAGCAGCCCCTAGCATGCTTTCTCGGGCAGTGGGGAGAGAATATTTTGTAGTAGGTCTGTGTCTGACTGCTGTGGAGCTTGTCCCATATCCCAGAAGGGCCTTAGATCTGGGGATGGAGCCTCTGGAAAGTGGGTTGAAAGGACAGGTTCAGGGTTCTGGGTGTGTCGGATGCTCCCCTGGAGGCTTAGCCATCCTTCTGGGCTGGGAAGGATGTCTGTGTGGTCTGAGCTCTTCGCTCCTCTTTGGATCGGGTTCTGGGTATTTGTGGGCTCCTGCCCTGTGACAGCTGTGTCCTGTCTATGTGGCTTATGCCATCACCCAGACTAGGCATGCAGCTAGCACAGGGAGGGCAGGACGGGCACTCACCCAGCTTGTGAGGATGGGGAAGTCAGCGAACACTAGCAATTCTGATCACCTGGCTGCTTCTGCAGGTCATTAGGCATATGTGGGGGTCCGTCCGCTAGGCCTGGATGCTGTGCACACAGGAGCAGCAGGCAGATAAATATAGAAGGCAGGGTACTGAGAAATAGGGTCCCAGCCAGGTATCTGAAGTCCCCTGTGGAATGGAAGAGTTGTGGTTTTTTTCCAGCAGGATGGGGGGAGAACGGGGTGGAGGAGAGAGAGCGAGCGCAGACATGTTGGCCACTCACCAGCTGGCCCTGGTGCTGGCTGAGGGAGCGAAGGCCTCTGTCCAGTGGGCAGTGCTGGCTGTCCCCCCCCATACTGTGATTCTGCATGGCTGCACTCAGCCCAGAGTATAGTGTCCTCAGCGGCCTGTGCTAGAGGGCAGGTGACACGGAGTGAGTGTGCCTGGCTTGGCAGGTGCCGATCCTGACAAGACCTGTGCTGGGTGCCCACCTGGGAGCCCCCAGCAGGCCCTGCCCCCTTTACCTTGGACTCTGGCTCTCCATTGCCTTTTGCCAATGGCCTCCAGGAGCAATGTCCAGGACTTGGCCCGGCAAAGGCGGCACTTGGCTGTCACAGCCGGGGAACCTGTCTGGGGCTGTGGGATTGAGCCTGGCTGCAGGGGTGAGAGGGCCCTCCATGGGCAGCTTGTTTCCAGGTGAGGGGGGTGCACAGCTGGCCCAGCACCCTCCTGGTCTCTTTGGGGGTGCTGGGGGATTCTACCTGGAGAAGTCAGTTCTATGGGCATCAACCTGGGTGACAAAGAGAGGGACAGGGAGCCAAGGGGAGAGGACTCAGCTGGATGTGGCGCTACTCATTCCTTCACTCACTCATACACTTGCTCACTTGCCAAGCGTCTGCTGAGGCCCCGTGGTGTGGGGCACTGTGCTTGGTACGGAGGACAGGAGACCTGGTGGCCAGTGAGGAGGTGGAGATAACCCACCCATCTCTTTCTTGCCTTTAAATCAGGATGGGAGCAGCTTTGGCCTGAACATCAGGAGCTGTTTCTGTTCCTTGCTGTGTGACTTGGCACAGGGCTGCGCTCTCTGGATTCCTACTTTGCTGGCTCACCAGTGAGAGGGCATTGGAAAGATGGGCCCCGTGAGCTGTGCCCTGGGCAGCCCTGGTCCTCAGGTCTGACACCCTGGCCCTTCCCCTGGGTGCTGGCAACCCCACAGCCCTGAGCTCTTCAGAGGGTAATGGTGGTCCTGTGTATGCAGCAGGCTCTGGGGGTACAGGCCTCGGGCTAGCAGTGGCCAGGGTGAGGGTCCAAACTTCTTATCCAAGGACTGGCCCTTTGCCTGCCCGCAGATTGGAGTGGCTAAAGAGGTGGGCCCAAGGCTTAGTGCTTACTGGCCATTTACTCTCAGAACTTTAGGGTTCCCCTCTACAAAATGAGGGTAGGATCTTCCCCTCACATGTCTAATCCCACCAACTCCAAAGCTCCAAAGCCACATGCTGGGAATGTGGCATTGTTACCGTGGGATGAGTGGTCAGGGCTGTGGGCAGATGGGGCTGCCAGGCCTGGACACCAGCTTCTGTGTCGGTGGTGGGGCCCCTGGTCTTAGCAGGTTATGCAGCAAGAGTGCTTCAGGACTGAAAAGCCTTTCCTAATAGTAATCTGAAATCTACCTCCCTGGGTCGGCCACCATCAGGACTGATTCCAACTGCTGGAGCCTCTCTCAACAGTAATGATCTTCATCTTCTTCATCTTCATCTTCATCTTTATCATCGTCATCATCATCATCATCGTCATCTAGTGTATCCATATGATGTATTCTCTAAACTATTGTAAGTTGCATGTACTGAATGCTCAAGGCGGTTTCCCAAGAGTTTTAATGCATTCATTCACTTAAAAATTTTCCCTTAAGACTTGGAGGGAGGGGTTTTGTGTCAGTGTTGGGACTGTGCCCTTGGGTCAGAGACGGGACCATCACCCACCCCAGCCTTCTGAGCCTTCCTGTCCTCTTTTGCTCTCGCCTTGCCTTGCAATGCCCGGCCCAGGGCTGGGAGGGCAACAGCAGGCAGAGTGTGGATGTCGGGAACTCCTCACCAGGCTGCACTGCCTTCCTGTCACCTCACTCATTTCCTGTTCTGGACCCCTCCTCCCAGGGAAGGCAGAGGCAGAAGAGCAGCTCTGCCTGCCCCAGGCCATTACTGTCCCCATCTCCCCAGACAGATCCCCTCAGCAGTGCATCCTGTTTCAGTGTGCAGAAGAGCCTAGCCTGGGTATGGGGGAAGAAGGCGGGTCCCTGACCCAGCGCAGGTCAGGGTGGTTGGCGTCACCCTGGCCTTGACCCTGGCTATCCACTGCAAGTGGCCCTGGGGCACCTGTGGCTTGAAGGATAGGGCTGCGGGCTTGGTGTCTCCCGCCTGTCTGCGTCCTTCCCCAGTGTTGCTTCGCAGGCTCACCGTTGCCATGTGGCCAAGCACAAACAGTCTTAAGTCCTTGTGGCCTTCCGGCGTTTTCCCATCAGGGACCGTCTTCTCCATGGTGACTGTGGGTTCCCCCACAGCGGCACCACGTCTGACATTGGTGGTCCAGGGCTCAGTTCTTGCTCCTTCCCCTCCTCCCCACTCCCACGGGACCTGGTCTGGTCTTGTTCATGAGACGCAACAGGACTGGTGACAGCTCTGGCAGTTGTGCTCCCTGCTTCAGAGGGACTCCAGACTCTGTCCCTTCCCTGCTCAGCACTTGCTGCAGCTGGGTGTTAAGGGCCCCCCTTGACCTCTGATGGGGAAGCTGGGCCTGCTTCCAGCACCACGGCCTTGGCTGAGGCTGGGCTGTCTCGGTTAGCTGTCACTCCGTCCTACCGCTTCTGTAGGTCCAGCGCTCAGGGTCAGCCCTGATTGCTCTTTCTTGCCCCACATCCAGGAAATCTTACTTCTATACACATAATAGTCCTGGAATAATGGGCATGATGGTGCGTGTGCGCATGTGCACACACACACACACATGCGCACACACGCACACGCATGCGCACATCTCTATTATCCCAGCACTCTGGGAGGGTGAGGCAGGACGATTGCAAGTTTGGGCCCAGTCTGAGCAACATAGTGATTGGATGAGATTGTGTCTCAAAATAAAAAGTTAATAAGGGGCTGTGAGTAGAGCCCAGCGTGAAGACCTTTGCACCAATCTCTAGTGCTAGTTTCCAGAACCTTCCTTCTCTTCCCTTCCTCTCACCACAGCCTCAGCCTGGCCATCCTGCAGCTCCTCAGGTCTCAGTGGCCTCTCTGCACTGTCCTTTTCTCCCTGACCAATCGAGGGGTCTGCCCCTCCCCAGCACAGCCTGCTCCCAAGTCTTCTCAAGTCCCCCCCCCCCACCTTGGGTTCAATGCCAGCCTTCTCAATGCCACTCAAACTGCTGGCAATCATCCTGGCCACTTCTTCAGATCCCAGTGGGATCGCTTCCTCCCTGGTGCCCTCCACACGGGCTCCTTATGTCTCCTTCAGGGTGAAGCCCAAGTTCTTTCCTCCCAGCCTTGGCAGCCACGGTCCCTGCTGCTGGGAGCGTAATGAGCCATGTTGGTCCAGATGCCACCACCTCTGCGTGACTTCCAGGGTCTCTCCTGGCAGAGCCCAGGGTGCCACCTTTGCTGTCTCCATCCCTGCTCACCCTAAGTGCCAGTTGTGGTTGCTGGTTGCTCTTCTGTGTGCCCCCTTGGACTAGAAGTACTTCTCAGCAGATGGGGCCACTTCTGTGTCTCCAGGGACCAGCTCTGTGGCTGTCTTGTGCCTGGAATGTGGGGTGCCTCAGGGAAGGCGTGGGGTCTGTGTGCAGGGACCCTCTAAGGCACCGCCCTCCACCCTTTGGGTGCTGTGGACCTGCACTGCCCTAGCCAGGGAGTGTGAGGAGGCAGGCCTTGTGACAGTGGGGCTGACAGCGGGAACTGGGCCCTGGAGAACACTTTCCCTGGGCGGCACAGACGCTGGACGTGCCTGTGTGTGTGAATGCGGGGCCTGTGCTGGGGCCATGTTTTCAACATCCCAGCCGCCCCCCCAGCTGTCTGTGGTGTATTTGTGGGGATCCTTGGGGTGCTGAGCCCCAGCTGGTCCTAGTGACTAGCAGGAAGAGGCAGCGGAAGCAATAGCCAGGCGCCAAGCTTGGAGCTGCCGGGCTGACCCCAGGAGCTTGGCAGCAGCATCCTAGAGGTGGTGGAGCCCTCCATTTCGGCCACCACTCTCAGGCTGCAGGAGCCAAGGGGTGGTGTCTCCCATCCCAGTGCTAAGCGCCCCATCCAGTACCTTCTCCAGTTCCCCCAGGAAGAGCGGAACTGTGGCCTCCCTGTCATCCCGACCTCCCAGACACCCTGCGGTGCAGCCTCACTGACTCTCTCAGCTCCCCAGCTACTCCCTCCGCCTCGGCCAGTCCTGTGGCCCTGGTGGACTCTCCCTTCCCACCTGGCCGATTCCCGCTCACCATCCAGATGCTGCTCGTCTGTCACCTGCCCTGTAAGGCCCCTGGCCTTCCTGTCCCCTCCTTCCCCGCTTCATCATCAGGACTGTGAAAGTCTGGTCATTTGTGTGTAGCTCCCATTGGACTATTAATCTTTACATACTAATTTTATTAATATCGACATTACAATTAATGATCACTTTAGTGTTGGTGTGTGGCGTAGCACTGTGCAGTGGTAACATTAGCCGTGGATTACTGACTGCAGCCTCTAGCCGGGCCTCTGCTAGGCCTTCAAATGTGTGACTCCCACGGGTGCTCCGCGACCCCCAGATGGGTGGGTTATCTCCACCTCCTCGCTGGCCACCAGGTCTGCTGTCCTCCATACCAAGCACAGTGCCCCACACCACGGGGCCTCAGCAGACGCTTGGCAAGTGAGCAAGTGTATGAGTGAGTGAAGGAATGAGTAGCGCCACATCCAGCTGAGTCCTCTCCCCTTGGCTCCCTGTCCCTCTCTCTGTCACCCAGGTTGATGCTCACGGAACTGACTTCTTCAGGTAGAATCCCCCAGCACCCCCAAAGCATCTTGAGCCACAATTAAGGTGGTAATGCCCATGTTAATCACCGACAGGAGTAAATTAGTCTTGTCAGGAGCCATTAAGGTGGGAGCTCAGGATTCATTAGGATGGAGCGGGCCCAGGCAGTGCCTGGCATTGCTGCCATTCAGCACTGATTAATTTCTCTGCAAACTCCATCAATGCCCAGCTGTTTCGTCTGGACCCGGAGAGAGCAATTTTCAGGTGGGCTGACCCGCATCAGCAGTCTCAGCAGACAGAGGCCCTGTGAGCCTGCACCCTGCTGAGCTGGTGGGAGACGGTGTGTGTGTGTGTGTGTGTGTCTGTGTGTCTCTGTCTGTGTGTGTCTGTGTGTCTGTATGCAGAGCTACCCCTCTAGGTGGGACTTGGGGTGCTGGGAGAGGTCTGGGCTTTTTCAGACTGGACTGATACTCCTTCAAGAGGCTATCCCGCCTCTCTGGGCCTCCTCCTCTCAGCTCCTGAAAGGGCAGAAACTGCTCCTCCTGAGAGGAGAGGCAGAATCACGGGGTGTGGGCGGTTTCCTCTTCTCCAGATGTTCTTTAGTCTGATCCAGGTGGGAGGAGCTTATGGTACCCAGGGCAGCTCCTTGGCAGGGGTTGGTGGCAGAGCCACAGGAGCAGCAGGGCCAGAGGCTGAGGAAGTGAGGAGCCCAGCAGGCCCTGACTGCAGCTGGGTGTGCACTGTCTCTGTGGCTAGACCCTGCTCCTGGCCGCGGTACTGAGTGGGGTGACCTGGCATAACAGGAGCACAGAGACAGAGAGATCAGCAAGGAGGACAAGGCAGAGGAGGCTGGGGTGCAGGGCACTGGGGATCCCCACCTTCACATTATCCCTACCCGAGAGCCTCTCATAACTGCTGTCTTAGTCAGCTAAACTTTATGGGTGGAGAAAGAGGCCTGCACTGCCTGTGTGGAGTCCAGCTCGGCCTCAGTTTCTCTGTCTGTACAATAGGGATAGTGATTCTAAGCTTGCCTCTGTGGGTTGGTGTGGACGTCCAAGGAGCCCCTATTACAGCAGTTAGGACTGCGCTGACTCGGAGCAGGTGCTGCACAGGTCAGCTGTGGCTGAGGCTCGCTCACTCCTGGCTCCCGCGAACACTTTTAAGAGGCGTTGTGATGAGTCTCACAGCTCCTCGGCTGCCCACCGGAGAAGCCGCCCCAGCTGTCCACGCCATGGGAAGCCTGCGGGGGCCTCACCCTTGACAGCAATCCAAAGACCCACTTTTTATGCTAGCTCCTCAGAGGACTAATTAATAGCTGGAATATATAAGTACTAAAAAATATTAGACTCTCATAAGAAAAGGTTCCATCAAAAACTGGACAACTGGGGCTGGTGACATAACTCAGCTAACCAAGTGCCTGTTTAGACAAGTGTAGGGACTGGGGTTTGATCCCTGGCACCACACGCCATGTTGGCCTAACTCCCCAGCGCACTGAGCAGGCCACACAGTCTGGGCGTGGTGTCGCATAGGTGTAATCCCAGTGCTGGGGCTTGGACCTCAGAGTGATCCTCTTGTCTTCAGCCTCCCCAGCACTGGGATACGGGCATGTACTACCATGCCCAGTCGCAGCAGAGGGTTCAGGGCACCCAGGATTGGGGCCAGCATTGCATGTGGGACCAGGGATCAAATCCTGGTCCCTGTGCTTACCAAAGCAAGTGCTTAGTCTGTTGAGCTATCTCGTTGGCCCCGGTACACCCACGTTTACTAGCAGCACAGTTCACAATACTACATCTTAGAAGTGACCTGTATGTCTACTGACAGATGAAGGGATAAAAATGTGGTATTTACACGCCATGAAGTACTGTTCTGCCATGAGGAAGAATAAACTTGAGCCATTTGTGGGCAAGTGGATGCACCTGGAGATAATAATGTGGGGCGAAATGAATCAGAAAAACAAGCTTAAATATGGCACAGTTGTTTTTTTTTTTATATGAGAAATCCAAAATATGAATCAAGCGCAAAATACAAAGGGGTAGGGGACCAGAGGTGCAGGGGAGGCAGAGAGGAGAGGAGACAGGGATGAGAGGAAGAATTCAACGTGTTGTGCGCACATCGCAGCTTCCCACCATGAGATGTAAGCAGTGCACTGCAAGGGCCGGCCAGATAGCTCAGCGGATTCAAGCTCCTGCAAGCAAGTTCAGGGGCCAAGGGTTTGATTCCTAGGCCTGCCATGCCAGCCCCACACCCAGGGCACACTGAGACAGCAGTTGAGACTGGACATGGTGGCGCGCACCTGTAATCCCAGCTTTTGGGAGGCTGTAGACAGGCAGATCAGTAAGAATCTGTTCTAGTAGTGAGACCCTGATCACCCTGTAGACCCTTCCCTAAAATAACAACAACAACAACAACAATAATAATAATAATAATAATAATAATAATAATAATAATAATGATGATGATGTACTGCACTACAAATATGTATTTAAAAACCCAAAACAAACAAAAAACACCCAGAAGACCCAGCCTGGACAAAGGTGAGTCAGTCGGCTGCCTCTGCTGTGACGCATGCCTGCTTTTGGGCTGCAGCCCGTGAGACTCGGTGAATATCTGCTCTGCCCACCTGGGCCCCAGGGGAGGGACCCCAACATCAGGAGGGGAGATGAGGTGCGGACTCCCATGTAAGTCCCACAGAGCCACTTACGCAGTGGGCATGTGGGCCCAGGGTGCAAGTGCTGTCTGCCTGGGCTTTGTAACACAATTATGACACATGTGCCATATTTATTTATTTATTTATTTATTTTTGTCTTTTTGAGATAGGGTCTCGCTATGCAGTTCAGGCTGGCCTTGAGCTCATTTTGGTAGCCCAGGCTGGTCTCGAACTCATACCGATCCTCCTGCCTCAGCCTCCCAAGTGCTGGGATTACAGGTGTGCGCCACCACGCCCGGCTTACATGTGCCATTTTTATTTTATTTATTTATTTATTTTTGTCTTTTTGAGACAGGGTCTCGCTATGCAGTTGAGGCTGATCCTGAGCTCACTTTTGTAGCCCAGGCTGGTCTCGAACTCGCATCAATCCTCCTGCCTCAGCCTCCGGAGTGCTGGGATTACAGGCGTGCGCCACCACGCCCGGCTTACATGTGCCATTTTTAAAGTTGAAGAAATAGATCTTCACACTCCCAAGATCATGTTGGAGGTCACCCCTGGACCCTCCCCACACTTGAGGGAGCACTTGTCTAGAATTTTAGGTTTACTTTTAAGATTTTTTTATTTTGAGATAACTTTAGACTTACAGCATTAAAAATGGTAGGAAGAGGGCCCCTCACCTAGGTGGTCTTCCTGTCAACACCTTCCCCCGTTATGAAAACCAGGAAAATAACATGGACACAAGGCTGGCAGTGGCATTTTATTCAAATCTCACCTTGTTCTATAGGTAAGAGAATTTTTTCTTTTTTCTTTTTTCCCCACCCCTGGAACTGTTCGGACCAATGTAATCTTCCTCAGAAGTCTCACATATTTGCATCTGAAGACTCACACGCTCTTTATTCAGCAAATACTTCCTGGGTGTCTTCTACGTGTCGGTCAGAACAGGGTAGGAGGATGGATGAGGCCCAGTCCCTGCCCTGATGGAGCAACCTTGCAGGCAGGGAGGCAGAGATGGTGGGTGACACAGAGCAGATATGCAGAATAGGCAACAGCATTAAATGCCAAGGAAGAGGCCTCATGTGGAAGTTAAGGTCCGTGGAGAGCAGGGGCCTAACATCCTGCGCCTCTGGCTCTGCTCTCCTGAAGGATTGATGACGGGCCTGTGATGAGCTCCTAGGGCCTTGGATAGCACAACTTGATGCTTCCTCTTCTGGTCCAACAGTTTCACTTTATAGTTGGAGTCACTGAGGCCCGAGGTTGGGGCGCCCACTTCAGGTCCTGTGAGCTACCTCTGCATTCTTGTCTAAAGCAAGCTCTGACATCACACTTTATAGCAAACCAAGCATGTGGGTCCCCCAGTAGCCATGCCCTCGGAGAGGGGAGCAGTCTTCTGGTTTGGGCGCTCTGAGCTTGGGCCTTGGAGTTTGGAGGGAGGAGGCCAGAGCTGTAGGGCCCTGAGTGGAGCACATAAGAAGGCAAGGCTGACCCGGGCTACTGGGGCCACCAGCAGGCGGGTCCTGGGTCTTGGGTCTTGGGGAGGATTTTCTCTTCCCTATGGGTGCTTCTCTGTCCTTGCTTTCCCACCTGCCTCTCCATGGCAGCCCAGGCTCCCTGCAGGTGTGGGTGCCAGGTGGGGCAGGTGTTGGAGGCAGCCTTAATCTTGCTGATTTAACAGCAGTGTGGTGCCTGGTGTCTGAGCAGTGCACACCCAACGATGGTGCGAGGCTGGAGCTGCACAGCGCAGGTAACCAGCGAAGTGGCCCCGTCTTTAATGACACACTTACTCTGTATGTAGCATACATATTACTTCACTGGCTCTTTATAGCAAACCAAGTGTGTGAGTCTTCAAACCTCCATTTTGAAGATGAGGAAGCAGAGGCTCAGAGAGGTTCAGGAGCTTGTGTAGAGCCACACAGCTGATAGAGGATGCAAATTGCACAGAGCCGCCTGACCTTAAAGCTGTGCATTTTGTCGTAGCTCTGGGATTCCGTATGTGGATCTTTGCTCTTAAGGAGTTCCAGTCCAGAGCGGACAAAAGTACCCACAGGTAATGACCAGCCCACCATGAGCGAGTAGGAGGGATGAGCTACAGAGAGCTCTTAATGCCCTGGGGAGTATTCATTCTGGGAACAGGGATGAAAGGGCAGGACTGCAAGGTGGATCTGAGGGCTTAGGCTGACCAGCTGGAGCCCAGGGGAGAACAGGTTGGGCAGCAGTCCACAAGCCATTTGCGTTGTGTCCTGGATGGCCAGGTCGGGCTGGTCACTCACCCCTGCATCTTGCCAGCCAGTTGCCTGTGTGATCTGGCTTAGTCTTCCAGGAAAGCCAATGCCTGTTCTCTCGTTATTTCCGGGCACAGGCTTGAGGCCAGGGGCTGCCCAGCGACCCACAGTGATAAGCTGTAGACCCAGGACTTGCTCCCCTTGGTCCACCTCCCCTGCCCCTCGGCAGAGTGGGGACCAGGTTTTTCCTTAGTTGGCCATGCAGCAACAAGGCTCAGGACAAGTGTCCGTCCCAGAGAGGGGCCGGATTAGAACCCCACCCCAAGAAGAGGATTTGGCTGGTACAGCTCAGTCTCAGAGAAGAAACTTGGGCCTCAGGCTCTGTCCCCACATAGCTGTGTGAGCTGGAGCCCCTTTGGGCCCCTCCTGTAGGTCATTCAAAGGGGTACATCCTTTCCAGAGGCACTGACTTTTCAACTAACATGTGCAGACACTCAGACCACCTGCTCCCGGGCCCATGGTCTTCCCATGACCAGTGGAGTAGGGGTGGGACCCCGGCCAGCTGCCCTGTGGCACAGCAGCAGCACCCTGGGGTGGGGGTGGTGGGGCTGGCAGATGAACCTGTCTCAGCTGTGCCAGCAGCTCGGGATGTGCTGAGCTTGCAGGCGGGGGGCTGGGGGGGTGATGGGACACTTGGGCTTCCTGGGAGCAGCGGGAAATGTGATTTACAAGAGCTGAAAGCTCTCCAGCCGGCTGGGGCAGCAGTGGCAGGCAGCGCCGACTTGGAACTTGTCATCGCTCCGAACCTACTGTTCTTTACACATCGCAGGGGGCCTGTGAACCAGACTATCCGACGGTGGCTTAGCCTGCAGTAGGAGACCAGGTGGTTTTGCCAGTCCTTGACCAAGAAAGGGAAGAAAACCTGTCCTTTGGGGCAATGAGCTCCCGGGAAGACCCCACGTGGGTGTCTCCAGTTCCTGCTCCGCCCCACCTGGGGGCAGTGCCCTGAGCCTGGGAAGGGGAGGCACAAGGCTTGGATTCCAATTCCGGCACCGCGACTGCTTAGCTGTGTGGCCACAGGCAAGTTCCTTAGCTTCTCTGAACCTCGTTTCCCTCCCCTGGGAATAGAGATGCTGGTGCCTGTCCAGGCAGCTTCTCAGGTTGCTTAGGAAGGAGCTTTGGGAGTGACAGTGCTCCACAGATGAGAAACGCAGCTTTTCTTGAGCAACTGGCCTTTCGGTGCCTCTTCTTCCAGGAAGCCTCCCTTGCGTCTTCTGCAAATGTGGACGCTTTCACTGGCCCCTGAACTTCTCTCTGCCTCAGTGTACTCATTTTCAAGGTGGGGACAGTGATCACGTTGGTGTTTCCTTTTGAGATGGTGGCAAGGATGAAATGAATGGATGAAGGCGAGGCTTTTAGGAGCCTGTTTGGCACACGGGAAGCTCTGATAGATGTTAAGGAACTGGTACTGTTTTTTTGGTTTGTTGCCTGCTCCTTTCCCAGCTCACTGGGCAGGCATGTTTGGTGGGGCTTCCTGCGTTTCCCTTCCAAGGCCTGTTTTCCGCTTCCTGTGGAAGAGGCTCCGGGGGCCGGGGCTCCACCTCCTAGCCAGAGCAGGAGTCCCCTTGGCGCAGCTGCTTGTCTATGGGTGCCCTGTGGTGGAGGGAGCTCTGTGTGTCACCAGGCTCCCTGGTGAGTGATGTCACCGCTGCCCCCCCAGCCTGCCCCGCCCCATGCTCCCCAGCAGCAGCGGCCCCTCCTCCTGTGATGGCCGCCCCTGCACCCCCTCTGGAGCTCTGGGGTCCTAACCTTGACTCTCAACTCTAGCTCTGGGGACAGACTCCGCCTGCCTGCCTGCCCTCCTCGCCACCCTGCTGTGCGCCAGGCACTGTGCTAAGGTCTTCCTGTTCACTTGTTTGTCCCAAGCCTGCAACACCCTGTGGAGGAGATAGATATGGGGCTTATCTGACCGATCTGGAAAGCGAGGCTGAGGGCTGTCTCCCGATCAAGGGCTCACGCTCCTTAAGTGGCTGAGCTGGACTCAGTCTCTGGTCTCTGTCGCTCCATGTCAAGCCCTCCAGACTCTTGGGCACAGAGTGGAGTCTGGGGTCCTTGTTGCTCCTGGCCTGGCCTCTCTTCTGCTGCCTCCTGTGGCATTATGCTATAGTTGGCGGAGGGGGTGTCACCTCTGGCCTGGCCCTGGGTAGGAGGGACATGCTTGGGGTCACTGTGCTGCCCTGTAGGCTCCTTCCCTGGGCTCTGGGGATGCAGGACTGTGTGCAGTGGGGTCTGAGCTCCTTGCAGGATTGATTCAACCTTTGAAAGGATAATTCAAGATGAATATGCTGTGTCCGGCCGAGTGGCCCCGAGATGAAGGGATTATTGAGTGTGGGGCTGCTCCGCCGCATCGGTTGCTTTATGAGCTCTCTAGAGAAACCCTATGTCGCAGGGAACTCAGGCCTGACGGGCACGGAGGCGTGCACCTCCCACAGCTACTGCCAGGGCTAGGGCGTGGCTGGCGCCCCATTCAGGGCAGTTGTTGTCCCCTCCATCCCATTCATCCGGCCCCACTTTTTTCCTCTGTGCTGCCTCCAAATGTGGGGGGCAGTGGAGCCCAGCTGTGTGTCCCTAATGCATTCCTCAGACCCTATGCTGCCTCAGACAGCCCAGGTAGAGAGGAGATGAGCAGGCCTGAACCTACAGTGACAGTTCTGATTTCTGACACCTGTCACCCAGGGGAGGCTCAGCCTTACTTCTAGGGCACCTCTTTTGCAGGTTGGCTGGAGATCAGAATGTGCCCAACGTGCAGGGACTCAGTACACTCCTGGGGAGGTGGCCCAAGGGCATGTGGCCAGGGCAGCAAAGTCCTCAGCTGACCCCTGGTGCCTAGGCTATATTTCCTCATCTGTCACAGCTCTTGCCACTCCTGTAGCCTTCTAGATTCTGGAGACAGACAAGATTTGAGGTGCTTTTGAAGGCAGGAAGGGACCATGTCCCAAGGCCCTGTGAGGTGGAATGTCCTGGAATGAACAGCAGTGACATTGAGCAGGATAGGATGGCCTGGGAGCTGGGGGTGGGGGGTGGGGGGTGGGGCTGGAGGCGTGTGGTCGGTCCTGTCCCGTGTGTAGTGATGGTGGCTGTTCTGACCGGGAGCACATTCAGCTGGGACTGCATGGCTTGGGCTAGAAGCTCTTTCTAAGGACAAGGTGTTATGGAGGGGATGACGGGGAGAACTTGGAGACAGGAGGACACCGGGGTGGAGGGGCAGGGCTTCCTCACGCAGGAATCCCCCTGAGCAGTGTGGGGACAGCACCAGCCCCTCCAGTCTCATCTGTGTCCCTCTCGTGGGGACAGTGTGATTGATGACAGTTGCTGAAAGCATCTCTCAGCCCTAGGCACGTTCCCCACCATGGTGAGGAAAAACTTGCCCAGAGTCAGCGTCCCAGTGAGAGACAATTGCCCAACCTGTGTGCCCCCAAGAGGGCTGCTTCAGTTTCCTGGACCCGCACACCTGTGCGCTCCTGCCCATCCTTTGAGCTCCTGCCTGGGATGTCACCTGCGTTCCCTACACCTTAGCCAGAGCTTGCCAGGTTGACAGATGTGTGATGTTAAGGGGGGCTGGTGGGGGGAGGGGACTCTGAGGGCCCAGCTGCCACTTGCTCCCGCCCCACCCGTGTGTTTACAGAGTGGCCCGCACAGCAGTGGACGTAATTACTCCTGACGGCCCTCATTAAAAGCTCTGGAGCAATTTACAGTCAATTAGGAAGAAGGGAGCTGTGTCCCTGTTTGGTGGGTGTGGGTCTCCTGTGCACCTGGGGAGAGGGAGTCCTGCTAAAGTCTCCTGTAGAGCAGGTGAGCTCTGGATGGTCAGGGAAGAGGGGTGATGCTGTGGAAACCGTGAACTGCTGCCCTCAACCAACAGCAAGCCACGGGCCATGGCTCCTGGCGGCACCCTCAGAACAGCGCGTGTAGCTCCGTGCTGTGGGGCTAGTGCTGTGCTCCAAGTGCTTGGCTAGCCAGAGGCTTCACTCTAGCAATTACTTTGTTCTCAGAGCCTCAGTTTTCTCATCTGTAAAGTGGGCTGCCTGGGCCTCCACTGCAGAGCTCTTGTGGTGTTCGGTGGCATGGTGTGGCATGCTCAGTGGCCTGGACCAGGGGTGTTTCCCACCTACCTGGGAGCCCTGCCTGGACAGGTGCCTTCTAATAGCAGAAGGCCCAGCCCATGTGCTCAGCCTCAGGTCCTCCTGGGCCTGGCCCGGTCCTTCCCTCCCTCTGAACACAAAGGACCAGAAGACCGCTAGAGGAGTAGTGCTCTAGCCTGGGCCTCGGTCTCCAGCTGTCTGAGATTCCCAAGTGAATGAAGTCTTCTTGGCCCCAAGTTCAGTTGAGACAGTACGTTTTCCAGCCTCATTTTCCCATCTAAAGTGAAAATTGATTCACTGAATTGTGTGTGGGAGAATGGACCTTTCTACAGTCAAGATTACTGTTCCAGTTTGCCAGATACCTGCCAATCGGGAAACCAGTACTGCCTTAGAGTCCCCTAAGTGACAAGAATGAGTCTATTCAGTAAGTGGCAATAAATTGGCAATATTCTGAAGCTAGACTAGGGGACTAGGGGTTATCACATCAAGAAGACAGGTTTCTCTGAACCCCAAGGGGCCACGTCCCTATTTCACCCTGGTGCCTGCCTTGCAGGAGATGAAATCTGTGCCCAGCATAGAGCCTGGCACATCCCCTACCCTCACCACCTAGCAGGAAGGGTCACCTGCTTCTTTCTAGTGATCTTCTGCCCAGGTCTTTGCTCATTAGAAGCACAGCAGCAAGTGAGGACAGGGTCACCCCATGGCCCCAGCCATTTCTCCCAGTGTGGGTACTTTGCCCTGTGTCCCTGGAATCTACTTTGTTTTATTTTATTGTTTCAGAACTTTTGTTTGTTTGTTTATTTATTTTTATGGCAGGCAGCCTGCCCTGAGGGCAGGGCTGGCACAGCATGTGGTGCCGGGGATCAAACCGTTGTCCCTGCAGCCGCCTACACTTTTCTAAGCAGGTGCTTTAGACCACTGAGCCATCCTGCCAGGCCCCTGCATCCCTGGAATTTAGAGAGGTAGAGTAGCTTGGGGCTGTCCAGAGGGTGGGAGAAACTTTTGCTCTCTAACCACCAGCCTTCTAGTGACTGTTCCCTTCTCTGTGAATTAGGACATTATTTCTCTTGTTACCAAGCGTCAATAGGCGAGAAGTCCCGAGGGTGCCCGAGAGCTACAGCCTGAGGCCCGGAGCATCTTCATATGAGAACTGGCATTTTTTAATCCAAAGTGAAGAGTTCTCTGTTTAAATGACTTGCTTGAGATCGTTCAGGCAGGTGAACAGAGGCAGTGCTGGGACTAGGACTTGGGCACCCCTGCTCTCAGCCAGTGTGTTCTGCTGCCTCCCGACACCAGCAGGAACAGTGGCTGCTGTCCACTGAGCACACACGGTGCTTTGTACCCAGTAATCTACCACATCCCTTATAGGAACCCCGATGAGGATCCTGAAGGTCAAAGAAGCACCGAGCTTGCAGGTGAACACAGACCTAAAAAACTGAAGCCAAGACTGAATTCACAGCTCCTCCCTGTCCTTCTGTTGACTGTGTCCTGTCAAGTTATTATTGAGAGCTGTCATTTGGAGAGGGCCAGCTAGGTGCCAAGACGTGCTCTGCACTGACTCCCTTGGGTCTCAGTGTGACCCAGGGCCCAGGTGTTATGGTCTGCTTCTGCATCGTTTCCTGTGAGACACTGCAGCACGTGGGGAAGAGCAGAGCACATTGTGTGGTAGTGTTGTGCGTCGGCTTTCCAACGTGGTGCCAAACACTCTGGGTAAACAACTTAGAAAGGGAAAAGAAGGTCCACTTAGGGTCACAGTTCTGGAGAGTTTAGTCCATGGTCATTGGACAGCCTATCATGGTGGAAATGTGTGGCAGAGCAAGACCCCCACTTAGGCCTTGGAAGTGGCAGAGGCAGGAGAGGCTGATGTCCCAGTATCTCCTTCCAAGTGTGCCCCAGTGACCTCAGGCCTCCCACTGGCCCCCATCCCTTAAGGTTTCCAGGAACTTCTACCCATGCCACAGGCTGGGGACCAAGCCTGGCTCATACAGCTTTGCGAGAGTGTTCCCGATCCAAAGGATAGCAGATGTGGCTACTGAAAAGCAAAAGAGTTATAATTAAATCAAAAACTGTAAAATTCACTATCATTTCTACTGACCACAGTTCAGTGGCCACCAGCTGCAGGGGCAGTGTAGACAAAGATGTTTCTGTCACCACCACACATTCTGCAGGACACGCAGACATAGGGAATCTGTTTTCCAAGTGAGAAACTGAGGTCCCCCGCCTGACCAGCACCACGCAGCTGAGTGCAGGCAGCCCCCTGAGGTGACACCTGGTCCGCACCCCTGTTCTCCCTGCCAGGCTATCATCCCCTGGCCCTGAGGACAAAGAACATTTTTCCCAGCAGCCACTGAGATATTTGAAGTATGAGAAGGCAGTGTGATGACCCAAGGTTAAGAGGCCGCAGTGGCCTGGGCAGTGGCAACAGGGCCTGGAGCCACTGAGTGTCACCCAGCTCTGACCCCAACCAGATAGCTCCACCTGGCCTGTGAGTGACAGGCTCGCCCTTCCACTGGAGGCAGCCCTACTGGGTATGAATTTTTACAGCTGTTCACCTGACGTGGTTCCGTCCAGGAATGAAATAATTCTCCCCACGGCCACTATGAATTCTTTGCTTCCTTGGGAAAAAAAAAACAGCCTCTGTGATCGGAACATTGTCTGCAGTCCTGTCAGGTAGCTCTCAGAGAGTGACAGGTGAGAGAAAGCGAGCGGCGGAAAGCCATTACCCTCTTACTTCAGTGGAGTTGGGAAAATAGTCATAAATTAGCACCGGTGTTGAACGAGAGGAGAGGAAAAAACCACAAAAAAGAAAACACCTCCTCCCTGGAAGTCGTAATTTTCCTCCAGAGAGTAGGAGGATCAGGCCTCACTCAGGCCTCACTCGCAGGTTCCTGGCCAGTGGGGCAGCCACACCCGAGGTGGAGCCTGAGCCTCGGGGCAGGACCGTGGTAGAGAGCCAGGGGGTGACGCACCCTCTGCTTCCTCCAGGGCCCCCCTGCAGGGGCAGCCCGTGTGAGTGTGTATGTGTGTGCGTCTGTGTACTGATGTGACTGCAGGTGACACTTCGGTCTCTGCATGGGGTGTGAGTATGCGACTTCCCCTTTGTCTCTTTTCTGCTGTTTCTCACATTTGTAGCAACCCACGTGGATCATGGCCCACAAACCAGGTGGTGTGAGGCACGGGTGCAAGCATGTGTGCACGTGTGTGTGTGTATACCCCCACAGGGCTGCAAATGGCTCTTGGAGGCTGCTGTTTATAACCAGGCTGGAAGCAGGAGCAGCGAAAGACACCCCAGAGCCCTACAGGACACCCATGCTCCATTCAGGGTTATTCCTTAAGGCCCTGGCTCTGGTTTGTCTCTGAAGGGCAGGGAGAGAGGTGTGCGTAGGGGCCGGGCATCGGGTAGACCCCAGAGCAGAGCACAGAGGGTAGCTGGGCCCAGGCTGCTGAGAGCATGCGCCTAAGTTCAGTGTGGTGAGTATGTGAAATAAACATGTGGTCGTGAACATGAACAGCATGTGAATGGACGGCGTGGTACTCGGGCTTCAGTGGGCTTCAGGGTTCTCCTTGGGGATCCTTGGGGATGACTGCTGGCCCCCACCCCAAGTTTCTGACTCAGCAAGCGTGTGAGGTGGGACCAAGAGGGTGCCTTTCTAACAAGTTTGCAGGTGACACTCGCCCTGCCCGTCTGGACATTCTCCACCCTGCCAACCACGATGCACACTTGGGATGAAGTACGCAGATGCCGTGCAGTACCCCCGGCCTACCTGCCTGGGCTGAGGGCGGTGCAGGCAGCAGCTAAGAGCAGAACACAGAGTGACTGCCCAGCTCACCTGTGTGCCTTCGGGCGGGCACTTACCTTCTCTATACTTGGGCTTTATCATCCTTGGAAGGAAATGAGAAATGGCTACTGCCAAGGGGTGGCATGTGGAGAAAGCTGTCCGTGACTGCCTATCACCCAGGCAGCATGCGTCAAGCTGCCATCGCTGCCCTTTGCCAGTGGGTAAACTGAGGATGGCTGGCATCGCAGGGTCCCACTGCAGGTTATGGCAGAGCTGGAAGGGCAATGCTTCCAGCCCTCCTCCCTTGCCCTGCCCCCCCACTTGCTCTTGACCTGGTTCCAGATGTCGGCATCCTATCCCAGCCTGTCTTTGTGGTGGCTCTGTGTGTGTGTGTGTGTGTGTATGTGTGTGTGTGTGTGTGTGTGTGTGCTCATGTTATGTGTATACCTTTCCTCTCAGAGAAATGGGGGTGAAACAAACCTGGACCACCCAGCTCTGCCTGCTGCTGCTCCAGTGCAGGGCTCCCTACTGCCCACCTGCTGTCTGCCCTGTCCACCATCCCCAACTCCTCCTGCTCTGCCCGCTCCTTCTGTGGCTGTATCACACTGAAGCCAAACTTGGAACTCACCTAGGACAGCCTGGGAAGTTGGTACGTAGGTGTACACATGGGTGCACATGTGTCCAGACACTCACAGACTTGTACACATAAGGCACCCACACCTGGAGCATGCTTGTGCAGACAGTACACATGAACGGTTACATACTCTAGTGCACACACACACACATGCATACACAATACTGTAAGTCAGAATCCCAACCTCCTGAGAAGAAGAGGCTGGCAGTGACCAGTTAGTGGCTTGCTGTCGGCTCTGCCTGAGCCATGGAACATACCCTCCTTCCCATGGAGCCCTCTGTGAAGCAGACCGGCGTTTCCTTTGGGCAGATCTAGTTGGCAAGTGCAGGTCTCCTTGGCCTGGGAGTGCCAAGGGTGGGCATAGAACTGCATCACAGGAGCAGAATCCTAGATTCCCACTCAGCACCTCCGAGGGGCATGCACCTTGGCCATTCACTCCCCGGGCGAGTGAACAGATCCCAGGGAACCCCGTGGTCCTGCAGCAAGCACCATCATTGTTTTATGGGCCTTCTACTCATTCCAATTTCCTGAGGCCCTACAGGGTGCTGGGGAAGCTCAGTAGCTCAGCAGGTCATGTTACACAGGAAGGTCACACTTTTCAGTCCACCGGGCCGTGCAGGCTGGACACGGGTGTAGTGGGGACAAGCCCAGAGGGCTGAGAAGGGACACTAGTGCCATACTCAGAGCAGTACCAAATTTCTGCTTCAGCATCTCCAAGAGGGATGGGTTGGGGTCAGGATCGTCCTTCTAGACTGGTGGATGTTTGCCAAGGAGCACAGGAGGGCATGGCATGGGCTCTTGCATCAGCACGGCCCAGGCCATGCTTCCTGCGGGAGGTGGGGATTCACCTGAGTCCCGATGGATGCTGGGCAGAATCTTGACAAGCAGAAGAGGCCCAGCTGGCACTCAGGCAGGTGCTGCCGGCACCCTCCTCTACCCCACCCCCACCCCTGCAGAGGCCCCGCCCACCTGGTCTCTAGTCTGTGTCCCCCTTAGCATCTTGGCTTCAATTATTTGCCCTGTACCTGTCCTCCCGCTTCCAGCTCCCACAGCCCCGTTATTAAATGATGCCGTGTCTCTCCATCCCTCTCTCCTAGGCCTCCCCTCACCCCTGCACTGCTTGTCTCTTTCGCCCACCTGCCCTCGCCTTCCTTGAGCCTTGTTCCCTGGCCCCCAGGACTTCAGGACAGTCCCCTGGCTGCATCAAGGAAGGGGGGCACAGTTGCTGGATGGGTTCTCTGGCCTCCTACAGTGTCCTTTAAGCTCTACCAGTCTGATGCCAACCCTTCTGCTACCCTTCATCTAACAATGCTCTGAGCAGAGACGTCTTCTGAGCACCAAGGGAGTTTTACATTTGCAGTGAATATTGAAAGGAATTTCCCACCCCTGGGGAGCTCTGGCTGACTACCTGCATAAAGAGATTGCAGTAGTGCCAGACTTCAGGAGCCAAGAGAGTTGATCCTGATGTCCACGATAAAGCAACAGCTATGCAGAGGCATTTGGAGAAGGCTCCTCTGGAGTGGCCAAAATGGCAATAGGCTGCCACTGAGCACCTGGCACCATGGGGTGAGGCCTGGCACGTGTGACACAGCAGGCTGTTTGCAACTGAAAGCTCTAGAAGGTTCACCGCCACTGGCCTCAGGGACAGTGCTCTGTGTGTGACCCACTGACCCTCACTATTTTCTCTGGACAACCAGGGAAACCAGAACAGAGTGAGTACACATGGTGGCCCAGGGGGGACAGGGCAGAGCGGCCTCTGCTCCCCCCACAGCCCCTGCCTCACAAGCAGAGTGACAGGAATCATGAATCAGTAGCATCCTACCTGGACCTCGACCTTCCCAGGGCTCTCTCTTCTAAGTGAGACCAAATCCCAGACTGCTGCGCTGGCCTGCAGAGCTGCATGCCCCAGCTCTGCCCCCCTCTGACTTTTCTCCCACCCCCTCATCCTCTGCACTCTGCGTCAGCAACAGCATTTGCCTTTGGTCCATGCCAAGCATATTTGCACCCCAGGCCTTTGCACTTGTGGTTCCTTCCACCTAGAACCCTCTTCTTTGAGTCTTTGTCCACAGTTTGTTTCCACATGCCCATACAGGGGCTTTGTCTTTTCTGTGCAGTGTCCCTTGTACCTTACTGAGGGCTTGGCATTCAATAAATAGTTACTAAATAGATGGGAAATAGCTCAGAGGAGAAAACTGGCACCACTGGGGGAATACTAGGACAGGGGCGACTCTCAGCAGAGTCAGAGTGGTGGGCTGTTTTTGTTGCAGGAGAGGGCTTGTAAAGGGGACCATGGCAGAAAAGACAGGGACCCGATATGAGGCCTGAAGACATCATGATTGTAGACAATGGTGAGCCATGGCAGGTGCCGGGCCATGGCACAGATAGCATCTCTGCAGCCGGTGTCACTGCTGGAGTCCACTCTGCTGGTGTCTCCCATCAGCTCGGCATCCTTCATGGTTTCCACTGCCCAAATATCCATCCCAGGCTCCTTGGCCTGGCAGTCCAGGCCATCTGGAAATAGATCCGCAATCCCTTGTCATGAGGTTGGCTGCTTATGTAGATACCCAGTTCCCTGAAAGACCTGCTTGCCCGCCCCAATTTCCCAGGGGTGGAGGGGCAGGCCTGTGCTGCTCGTGGGGCACCACGGACTGCTCTTGCCCTGTGCTCTCAGCCCTGTCTTTTGCCCACCTGTCCCCGCAGGTGCTCTTGCGTACAGCCTTCCCTGATCCATGGCTGGAAGTGGCCCGTTGTCTCTGGTTCCTGAGTATTCCCTAGTTGTTCAATGTCTAGTAGTTTGTGCTGATTTTTGCCACTGTAACTTGAATACTGAGTCCGTACTGACAGAGCTCCAGGGGCTCTCTCTGTGTCCTACAGCCACCAGGAGTGGGAAGCAGCAGCTGGACTTTGCTCCACCGCCAACACCCCCCCACACAGCACCTGGTCTCCCCTCATGCCAGCTCTTGGGGTGCCTTTCTCCTAGGTTCCTTTGTGGATCTGAGGGAGGCCCAGCAGCCTCCTGGAGCCCTAAACCCATGTCCCATCCATCCTGACCTCCAACCCTCCAAGACTCTCTGCCTCCTTCCACTGACCTCAAAATTCTCTTTCATTCCATCCAGGCTGATTTAAAAACAATACCTTTTCTGTGGTGCTGTTGAAGTGTAATTGACTTGGGATGGGCCGTGTGGTTTCACAAAACGCGTGCGTTTTGACATTCATGTGTAGCCATGAAACCATTACCCATCTAGGACAAGGGACATATTTGTCAGCTCCCAAAGTTTCTTTGATTCTTTTGTGTCCTTCCTTGTCCCCTTCCTTCCCCCTCCCCAGGGGACCCCCGAGCTATTCTCTGTCACTGTAGATTCCTTTGTCTTCCTTGGAATCCCATGGAGGTAGGGTAGCACTGTGCGTGCCCTTCTGTGTCTCAGTCTTCCTCCAGCATGGTTGGCCTACAGCCCATTCATGTGACTGTGTATATCGGCAGTTCATTTCTTTTTATTACTGAATAAGGATCGCTCACATCACCATTCATGTGCTGATAAGCATTTGGGTTTGGGGTTGGTTTCTGTTTGGGGGCTCTTCTTTTTTTAAAAATGTATTTTAGTACAGGAACTACAAGGTCTCACTACATAGCTCGCACTCGAAGTGATCCTCCTGTTTTCAGCCTCCCAAGGGATGGGATTACAGGCACACACCACCATGCCCAGTCTCAGTGCCATCTCAGCGGGCCCTGGGGGTAGGGCTGGCATGGCACTCTGGGGATCAAACCCCAGTCTCTGCATCTGCCTAAGCAGGTGCTTTAATCTGCTCAGCTATTTGGCCATTCCTGGGGCTCTTCTAAATAAGCTGCCACAAACATTTGTGTACTGTACACACACACACCTGCACTTTCACACACTTAACTTTTTAAGCCTCTGCCAAACCTGCTTCCCAAGCAGCTGTGCTGCTCTGGGCTCTCACCAGCAGTGCCTGGAGTCCAGGCCATCACTCACCAGCACTTGGAAGGTCGCTTTATTTTTTTAATTTTAGTAGACATAACCTAAAATTACCTCTTTAACCAATTTTGGGTGTGCAATTTAGTGACATTAAGTACAGTCACAACATTATGCAATTCTCACCGGTACCTATGTCTAGAACATTTCTATCATCCCAAACAGAAACTCCAAGCCCACTCAGCAGTAACCTCTGCTTGTGTGTTAACCATTCTGAAAGATGTGTAGTATCATCTCATGATTTTAGTTTTTAAGCTCCCTAGTGACTAAGGAGATTAAGCATCTTTTCATGTATAAATTTACTTGCCATTGATAGATCTACTTCAGTGAAGTGGCTTCTCAAGTCTGACCATTTTTTTAAAAAATGAGTGGCTGGTTTTTTTATTACTGAACTTTGAGAGGGTTGTTTTTTTTTAATCCATGGGTGAAAGACTCCTACAGTCAGTCCTTTGACAGATCTGTGATTAATAAATAGTTTCTCCCAGTCTGTCTTTTCATCCCTTCAGTAATGTCCCTGTATTGGTCAGCACTCCTAGGGTTGGGACAAAATACCCACACCACAGTGTAAAGAAGGAGAGATTTATTTTGGTTTATAGTTTTGGGGTGTCAGTCCACGGCTGGCTGCTCCAAGGCAGGAATGGCAAGGTGGAAGGGAGGGTGTGGTGGAGGACAGCAGCACACCACACGAGACCTCTGGGAGACAAAGAGCAGAGGAAGAAGCTGGAGGGAAGAGGAAGCCACACGGTCTCAAGGCCCTGCCCCCATACTCACTTCCGTCCTTCAGGCCCCTCCCACCAACAGGTGTGTTGACCGTCAGCGTCCTCACAACTGATCACCTGTTCAGCCAGGTTGACAATCTGGATGACCCAGCACAGTCCCAAAGCACATTTCATTTTATGGGTCATGTAGCCAGACTGTCTGACTAGCTGGTCCTGACTGTGGTCCTGAACCCACCTCATCACTGGCACAATGCACACCAGGGCAGCCAGTGGATCTCACCAGGCCTGGTCCAGTCAGCCCCTGACACACTAGATTTCCTGGGATTTTGCCCTGGCTTTCACCCTGCAGACTGTCAGGGCCCGAGACACGGGTCCTGAGCCCACCCCTGTCCCTTAGTTTGGGGGCTATCTGGGCCTCCTCGAGCTGGGGAGCTTCCAGAAGAAAAGCGTACGCTGTATCCCCTTCACATGCTATCAATGGGGTTTCCCCTCCATGGGCCCTATGACGCTCTCCAAACCAGCGATGCCCAGATGGCTGTCCCCAGCCTAGCCTCTTCCCGGGTCTAGAACTCTAGGGGGACACCTCCATCCCACATGTTCCCATGTGTGTGAACTCCTCCTGGGGCCCCCTCTTCTCCCAGACATATGCTGTCGCCTCCCTCCGGTTGCAGTACCAGGAAGCCTTCCTGCATCATCCCATCCCCTGCTCCCTGCTTTCTTGTGCTGTAATGCCGTTGAGCCTCTCCCATGTGGCCCAGCAATCATACATTTGTGTGTTCGTTTCCTTCCACGGACAGCCACTGCCCTGATGGCCCGTGTAGCTCCTACTTCATGTTTATCCTCTGTGAATGCAGGTGCGCCTGAAATGAATTGGCCTTCATTCTTGGTGGGGCATTGGATTTCAGGGCTGGACCTTGGGCCAGGCCTGCACTCGTTTGCCTGAAATCTACTCTGGCCTTGTGCAGCCCAGCTCTGGCTGCCTCTCCCTCCGAGGCTCTGGGGTCAGCTGGCTTCCATGTACACTGAGCCAACAGAGGCCTGGCAGGAGACGGGCAGTGTAGACGAGTGGCCTTGGTGCATCTCCCGTCCTGTCTGTGGCTGTGACTCCAGCACTTGTTCTTGCCTGGCTAACACTGCTCTGACCCGTGTCTCAGAATTCTGCTGCCTATCTCTGGAGCCGCGCCACCCCCACAGAGCCCCTCAGCTTCCCCACCACCTGTTGTACTGAGCCTTGTGTTCATCTCCTCAGCATGGTGGTCATGGTGTTTGGACTCATAGTGGTCCACGCTATCAGGGATGCCAAGATGGGGCTCCCTATGTGCCTACATTGCCCAGGGCCAGGTATTTTGTGTCCTGGCTCAGAGCCGGACTGGTGGGGCAGGTGCACAGGCCCTGGCCCTGGCCCTGACCCCAGCCCCATCTTGCTCTGTCCTTGCCTTCAGCCCTGACTATCCTGCTATGCCAAGCCTGAGTCCTTGAGCTGGGAACACCAAGCAGAAGGTCTAGTGGGGGCAGCAAGAGGCTGAGTGGGCAGGTGGGCAGTGCCAGGGACTCCCTGTGTTCTGTGCGTGACCTCTTTATCTATTAAGCCTGCTGAGTGGTAAAAGTCAGAGTGGCCCCAGGTGGTGGGATAATAGTGTCTTTAATTGTGCTCGGAATAAGATTAACTTCTTATCTGACAGTTTGACATCTTTATTGTTATTAATGCCCGAATAATGCACTGTTATTTTTATAAACTCTGTGGTGGCAAACATTTTCCCTTTATTTGGATTCAAAATAGATGTATCTGTTACTTCCCCTCATTTACCCTGAGCTGGGACTCAGGGTCCCTGGCTGGGGAGCAGGGGCTGAACGAGGGAAACCACATCCACCTGTCACATCCCAAGTGGCCTGGGGGACAGGGCCCAGAGCTGGTCACTTGGCAACAGCACAGTCAAGGCCTAGGCAAGCTGTGGGCTCCAGGCTTCCATTACTGTAAAGACAGGTCCCCTGGGAGTCCCTGGTCACAGAGGCATCAGCCTAGAATTTGGAGTCTGGGGAATTTGTGCTGGGCACTTTCAGGAGAAACATATTGTTGTGTGGCTTCAAATGAAAGTGCAGGTTCTCTATAACATTAAGTGGGCAGAGAAGGAAGCGGTGAAAGGTAAATAAATAGGTCAGACACGGTGGTCTGCACCTGTGTTCCCAGCGCTCTGAGAGGCTGAGGCAGGAGCATCACAAGCTGGAAGTCAGTGTTGAGCAACTTAGCCACTTATCAAGACCTTGGCTCAATAGAAAAAATAAAAAGAGCTGGGTTCACACCTCAGCGCTGCAGAAGCTGAGTAGGAGCCCTTAGGAAGATCTTGGAGTGCCACCTGCTTCCTCATGTGTTTGCATTTGTTGAAGCCCTACTGTGTGCTGATTTGGAGCTACATGCCCAGGGTACTAGGTCAGGGAACATGAGAGTTAGACTTCTAGGCCCACATCCTGGTGTCCAGATGTCCCAGGACAAGCTACACAAACTTCTCTGAGCCTCAGTTTTCCTTATCTGTATCAGAGATTAAAAATATGAAGCATGTGGGTCCAGGATTCCTGGAAACTCGAATCTACACGGGGGCTGCACCGCACAGGATGTAGAAGAGCCTGAAGATGTGAGCAGTAATTATTCTGGATGCAGCCTGCTTTCCTGGAGTCCACAGCAGCTGCGGGCGGAGCTAGGGCTCTGTGGATGTGCTGCCAGAGACCAGGTGAGCTGTGACCTGGTGCCCACTGCCAGGCCCCATGGCACCCCCCACTTACCCAGTCGTTAGTTGGGCTGACAAGGTCAATAATGCCTCTGCCTTGGAGAGCCAGCGCCGACGTCTTTATCAGAGCCAATATTAATTTTCACTAATTAGGAGCTGCCGCTAATGAGCGTCACAGCTAATTTAGCTCATCTATAACCCAAGAATGGCATCACTCTCGGTGGGGCCAGCTCCTGCATCCAGGATGCTGGCTCCCGCCACCTCCCCTGCCCTCGCTTCAGTGCCAGGATGCCAGCTGCCCACACAGCCAGTTCCTGCTGGCTGCCTGGGCCACCTGCTCTGCAGAGGGTCTGGCCACCTCTGCCTGTAGGCAGCCCCAGTGGGGCCAACAAGATGGGTTCCTCAGCACAGGGTACGTACGGAGTGTGTGCCTGCTGGCCCTGGGCACAGGTCTGGATCTGGGCTCTGCCTGAGAGGTGTCCTTCCTATTAGGAGAGGAGCCCGTGAGGTTCTGGCTGCATCCTGCTGCCTCTGCCCTCTCCAGAAAGCCTTTGAAGGCCCCCTCGGCCTGTGGAGACCTCTCCCCATGGCGGGAGTCAGGTACTCAGCAGCCAGCTATCTACAGCTGCTCAAAGCCTGACAGCCTGCTGTGCTGATTTCTCCCAAGAGAGGGTCACACTGTGTCAGCAGATGGGTCCCAGATTCTAACAACTCAGTGCCCATGACACTCGTGCCTTGGTTTCCCTTTGGAAAATGGGGAGAGTAATATACTTCCAGGGTGCTGTGTGAGGATCCCGTGCATTAGCTGTGATTGCTTTTCACGTTCCCACTGTGGTTCCAGGGTTGGCATGCAGCGTCCTGCGTCTGTCAGGCTCTGTCCTTGCCAGGACTTCCCTGCCCTGTGCCCCTGTGCCCCTGCCCAGCAGTAGATTAAGAGCCCTCATGGACAGCCCAGGTCCCCAGGGAGGGGCCAATAAGGCTCAAATGGGAGACTGGACCTGGATTCTTACTTCTCTGCCTTAATCTTTCCACACATTAAATGAGGCCCAGGGCCCAGTCAGTCCTAAGGCCTCTCTCAGGTCTTCTCTGCCCCAGGCCTAGGCGACTTGGGTAAATGCGTGCTGAGTGGCTGGGCCATGGCCTCTATCCTTTGCTAGGAAGTCTGGGGCTGTGACTCATTCGTCCCTCAGGCTGTTGAGGCAGCTTCCGGTTCTGAGCTGGACCCCTTGGCACGCTGCTACCCCTGCTGGGCTGGGTGCTGCTCCCGCTTCTCCCTCCCTACCCCGCCCAACACAGAGAGATGTCCCCTGGCTCTGTGCTCTGGCAGCGTGGCACCCCGTTCCCCTGAGCCCGTCCTGGCCGCTGCCCTCTTCCTGGAAACCTGTTTGAGAGTGGTGTGGCGGAGGACAGGAAGGCCGCTGCTGCTGGGGCTGGAGATTTTCCGTCCCTGCTTCCTGCTCTGTCCGTTCTGTACAGCCTGAGCTTCTGACTCCCAGGAGGGGGGCCTTGGAGGGCGGGTGAGGACATCTTTTTTGCACTTATCACCTCGGAAAAGCGACCTTCAGGCCGAGCCAAGTTTGGGGGAAGCGCCTTCAGGCGTAACAGATTTGACTATAAATCTTCGGCATTAATGCCCAGTTCCCAAGGTCTGTCATTCTGTATGCCCATGTGACAGCTGAAACAGTATGTGGCCCATCCATCACCTGAGAGGCCCCCACCCTTGCTGCCTTTGCCCGGGAGGGGTGGTGGGCCAGGGTGGGGGCAGGGGTATGAAGGGAAGGGTGGGAGGAGCTGACCAGTGCCAGGAGGCAGGGATGGTCATGGCAGCTGCAGGGAGAAGGAGCTCAGGACCTGGGCCCCGAAGCCCAGACAGAGTGGGTAGAAGGACCATCCGCTTTCTATCTGAGGGGCTTGGGGTTAGTGGTGGCTCATTTCCACCCTACTGTGCAAACTTGGCAGGTTGGCTGGCCTCTCTGGCCTCCGTTTCCACTCCTTGGGACGAGCATGGGTTTTCAACGATTTCCAAGGCCACTACCCTTTGTCACCTGCTGGGCGGTGCTCAGACCTTCAGTGTTGGCTGCTAAGATGCGAGTGAAGCCCTGCAGACTCCCACAGGGAGCAGCACCACTGCCCAGGGGAGAGGTGCAGGGTGCTGCAGTTGTGGCCGGTCTTGAATGCAGGGGCATGCACTGTGTACGTGTGCGTGCACACAGAGGGGTGCACACGTGGGCCTCGCACCTTTGTTCTTCGCTCATCTGACATTCTGCAGGATCGAGGAGGTGATCTGGGAGAACTTGACAGTTGTGTCTGGAAGGAACTTTCGGTGTCTCTGGTCCAGCCTCTTCCTCGCAAAAATTCCAGGGCTCAGAGCGGGGAAGTAAGATCAGAAAGTGTTTGGAAGATGGGGAGCTAAGAAGAGGGGATGATGTGTTCCTGCCCTGACTCAATCCATAGGCTGCTCTGAAAAGATGCAGAGCCAGAATGAACCCTTCAGGTACCCATGCCTTCTGGTGACTCGGGGACAGAGGACAGAAACCTCAGGCAGCGTGGAGAGGATCTGCCTGCTTGGCCTTGTGCCCCGTGTACTGCTTCCTTTCCACTTTTCTTTTCAGTTGTGAAATATATGCTGCAGAGCGTGGTTTGTCTTCTATGAGAAACCCCGAATATAAATAATTTAAAGAATAAAATAAAAGGTAGGTCACATGAAACACGGAGGTAGAGCTCTTACAATGGGAAGGGGACCAAGAAGTCGGAGGAGAAGGGGAGGGGAGGCAGAAATAATTGAGCTGTTATGTGTGTGTCCCACCTCCCTGTGAGTAGGATCATTGTGGACTGTGAGCGTGTACTAATAAAATAGAATTTTTTTTTTTTTTTTTTTGGCAGGACTGGTACTTGAACTCAGGACCTTGTACTTGCCAGGCAGGCACTTGTGCCACAGAGCTATCTCCCTGGCCCTAAAGTTTTAATAAAGGGAGAAAGAAGAGCGTATATGCCCCATGCATCCATGTCAAAGCAATGGCCAGAAGCAGTGCTTGTGCAGTCTCACCGTGCCCATGGCCATGGCTGGCACCTCCAAACTGCGCCTTCCAGCCCGGTTCTCAGGCCCGCCTGACCCACTTCCTCCCCTGGGAGCTCCATACCTACCTCTCTGCCTTTGCAGCCCCAGTGTGAGAACGTTTCCCAGGAATGCTGGGGGAGAAAGTCTTAACAGAGCACTCGCAACTCTGGGCCGCCCTGGCCTTGACCTTAGTGAGCTCCGGGAGCAGCCGCTCTTTGGTGTCTTCTTTTTTGTTTGGCTTTTTGAGACAGGGTCTTGCCAAATAGCACAAGTTGGCCTTGAACTTGCTGTGTAGTCCAGATTGGCTGTGAGCTTCCAGTCTTCCTGTCTCAACCTCCCAAATGCATGGGTCAGAGATATGTGCTAGCACACCCAGGCCAGATGGCCTTCAGCTCTGTGCAGCCTGGCACAGCTGACCCACCTGCCCACTGTCCTCTCTCTTGCCTGTAGCAGTTATTTGCCTTGACACAGGGCCACAGCTCCCTGGCTGTGTCACGGCATTTCTGCAGCGTGGTTTTCAGCAAGCATGTACGAAATCTTGCATCATGCCGGACAGTGGAGGGTGCGACACAGACACTTCCGTCCCAGGTCTGACAGTTCAAGAGCAGGTGAAACCCACACAGACCCTTTGCCAAGAGTGACAAGACCCGTATTGCCCCAGAGGCCTGTTCTGGGATGAGTAGCTGGGATGGCTCCAGGGAACAGGTGGTCTTTACACTGAGACTGGAGGGGCCACTTAGACGTGAGGATGTAGGCGTGGTCCCCGTGGGGAAGCAGAGCGAGCGGCACGAGCACACGTGGAAGGGAAGGTTAAGCTACCCTCCTGCAGAAGGAAAAGTTAACCTTCTAGGGACCAGTAGCTGTACCTGGCGGTTTCAGTGAAAAGTCGAGTGAGGATCCTGGGCTGAGGGGTGGGAATGAGCACAGGGTCTCCAAGGAAGCCGATGGTGCAGTCCAGCTGGCCTGGAAAGTAGGATGCAGATGGGGTAGGTTGGAGTAGAGTGGGCGGCGCTTGCTGGTGGCAGTCTCTTGAGGTGATGTGTAAGGAAAATGGTAGAGTAGTGACAGTCCCTGCTTCTGGCTTTTGGGGCCAGGCAGATCATGAAGCCTTCCAGAGCCCTCCCTGGTCCAAGGAAGGTGAATTTCTGTTGTACACATGCAGGTGGCTCTGGGTATCCCAGTGGGCACACAAAATTGACTGTGCAAATACCCCAAGCTTGGGACTCAGGACTGGGGTTGTGGTGGAGGGGCAGAGGTCTCTGACCTTGAGCTCATAGAACAGTCAGGTTGCTTTGCGGTTGAAGGCTCAAACTGAGTTTCTCACCTGAAATAGTTGCTGGCAGGCAGTTGGCTGCCTGCCCTTGACCATCCTTGTGAGTTGGGAGACAGGGAGCGGAGGGGTGCACTTTGAGGATACAGAAAGGCCCATATGATTGCAGGGTGGGAACACGATCTGGGGAGTATCTAGGTGCTGCCTGTCCTTGGAGTACAGGTTGAATAAACCAGGGCACTAGCACTGGGATATATCATTGAGCAATTGGTCTGGTCAGTCTCTGTCTAAACCTTAAGGCTTTTGAAAACTGGAGGTGGAGCACTAGCTGCAGGGCCAGTGGGACAGACTCTAGGGGCTGTTCTTCTACATGTCCACCCTGAGCCAAGCTCCAGACATCCAGGGAGGCAGCTGTCAGACCTAGGATGGGGCAGCCTGGCCCAGCACTGGGTGGGGTCCCCTTGCCTGCATCCGGCCTGTGTGACATCTCAGCTCTATTAGGTCAGCCGGGGGTGCCCTTTCCTGCTGCTAGCAGTCTGGCGGTGGGGGACCATGTGAGTGGAGGTCCACTTCTTGCCCTCCCTCTCAGAGAAGCAAGAACTTAATAAGAGGAGATCTTTGAAATAAGGACTGGGTCACACCCTGGCTGTCCCCATTCTGCATATTCCCCGTGCCTGGGGCCTCTTCTTCAGAGGCCATTGGGCATCCAGGCATAAGCACAGCTGCAAACCCTCTCCCCTTTCTCCAGTCCCCCTTCCTCTGCCCTTGTGTTCCTTCCCCCTTTGCATTTCTGTTTCCTCTGGCTTTGAACCTCCAGAGTAGAGTCCCCAGCAGAGGAGATCTAGGTCCTAGAATGCTTTGCAAGTTCTATCCTCAGCATCTGCCTGGACACTGATGCTAAATGAGAGACTGCTCTTTTCTCGCACCACAGGGCTACGCTGAGGTTCATACCTGGAGTTTTCAACTCCTTGGCGACCTCTGTCCTAGGTCCTGGGGGCCAGATGACTTTACGACATCACACCCCAGAGAGAGGCTGCTCCTCTATCCCAGAGGGAGATGATGAGTGAGTCCTGGGGCTCAGGATCTCAGAGGGGCTGAGCTGCTGGACAGAGGTGTCCTGTGCCACTGGGCTGCTTGTTGGTCTCAGATCTCTCCCTGCAAAATGGCCCAGAGGGCTCAGCAGGCAGCTCGGGGTGACTGGAGGCCCAGGGGGATGAAACTCCATGTGGATCTGGAGGAGGCAAAAGGATCAGGTACCTGAGTTGAGCAGATCCTCGGGTTGTTGTGTTTGGCTCTAAGTTTTCTGATAGTTAAATACAAAAGCGAGCCTCTCAGAAGCATTTCCCAGTAATAGAAAGCAGGCGCATTGATCTACGGAGGCAGCTTTTCCCAAGCTGAGCATACAGGTCTTGGAACACAGGACGTGGAGTGGAGCTTTGCTGAAGATACCAGGGAACAGGGGCAGGGCTCTGGCAGCAGTCTTTTTGCAGCCATCACCCAGATACCCACAGGGCTGTCTCAGGGTGTGCTTCGGGTTCGGAGAGCCCCTTCGAGGCAGGGCGCCCTGTGGACTCTGCGCCTGCCCTGGTGTGTCACTGGTGCTCAGACTCTGAAGGCACTCTCAGCCTGCACGTCAGCATGCAGGCTTTTCAGCTGGCCACAGCTGGAGTGGGCCCCACAGGCACCTGCTGGGGAGGCTTGAGCTCCTAGGGGAGCCAGCTGGGCACAGTGTGGACAGACTGGGATGGCCGCTCTTTATCCACCCGCATGCCATGTTTTAGTATTTTAGCTCCGCGTGGCTGTAGTGGGCGGCCCAGCCGTATCTCAGCCTATTTCTCAATCGGCCCATCTCTGCTCCGTTTCCAGCCTCCTTCTTGACCCCAGGCAGGCGCCACCTCTCTCCCACCCTGGCACCTTCTCCCCAGCACTTGATCCCAAGAGGACATTTACCTTAGCTATCTTAGGAAAGAGAGGAACACTGTTCCCCTGACCAAGGACTGCCCCGGGGGTGAGTCCCTTATCCAGATGGGCTGCTGTGACCTTCAGGGCTGAGGTCAAGTGCCTTTTATAGGTGAGAACACTGAGGCATGGACACTCGGTGGATGTGCGTGCATCCACACATGGCCTGTGTTTCCATGTTCTCTGTTCTGCATATAGGGATACATGCACCAACACACGTGCACGCGAGCGCTTGCGCCTCCCCCCATGCACATTCTCACACCTCGCTGCCTCAGCTCACAGGGGCTGTGCTGGCTGTTGAGCTCCAGCTGGTGCGCTCCTGCTGGTATCACAGTTTCAGAACCTCCCGTGACTACAGTGATCCAAGGCCTTTCCCTGAGGTGAGGGCCAGGGCCAGTGGTCCCATTACTCCCAGGTCCCATTACTCCCAGGCGGGAGGATACGAGAAGAGGCGGGCTGCTCTTAGACGTCTCTCCATGTCGTCCTCATTAATAACTGTAATGCCAGCATCACTCGCTCTTAAATAGCCTCATTTATCAACAAGCAATTTGCCGTGGCGAGGTGGCAGGGATGCAGATAAGCAGACGGGGACGAGGTGCTTGCAAGACACCTGCCAAGTCTCTTCCTCTCTTGTCCTCCATCTCCCAGGGGAGCTGGGAAAGAGGAGATAGCCAACGGGAGGGAGGCTCTCAGCACTGTCCCCCCTAGACACAGATGGGCTGGCGGTGTGGGGCAGGCCTGCCTCTGTGGACTCCAAGCTTGTGGGGCACTCAGCAGAGCGCAGGGAGGCTGGGGATCAGAGCCTGGTTCTGCTCTGCCCCCTGGAGGACAGCTGCCGACCACCCGGGGTGTCAGTTGTGAACAGCGGCAGCAGCAGGCATCCTGGTCTTGATCCCAGCCTCACAAGGGCTGTGTCTAACCTTGTGCACATGAAGTGTGCCAGCTGCTGTAGATTTCCAGAGCACAGTTGTGTAGAGGGAGAACGCCCCTGCTAGGGCTTTAAGAGTAGCTCTTGGCCTCCCCGTATGTGTATTAATGGACTCCTTGTCTGTGAAGTGGGAGTCTGGTTTTTTTTTTTTTTTTTTTTGAGATAGACTCTGGCTATGTAGTTCACACTGGCCTTGAACTCAGTACGTAGCAGCGGCCTCAGCCTCTCAGGTGCTGGGACCCCACGTGTACACCATGATGTCAAGCCCATTTTCTTTCTGGAACACAAAAGTTTGTGTGTGCTAAGGCTCTGAGTTGTTCAGGGTGTATTTCGGTGCAAGTTTGTCAGCTGGCTGGCTGTGTTGTACCTTGGGATGTATGTTTTTCTTTAAAAAGAGGCCTTTAGGTTGGTGGGAGCCAGATTTGCTTCACTGGATGAATGACAGAACCAAGGGCCTGGGTTCTTTGTCTCTTTTGCCATCCTTCCTGTGTTGACTTGCTGTCCTTAGGGTGTCACAAATGGCAGGCACCCACTGGACACTCCAGGGAGGAGCTGGAGAGGACCCCAAAGTCTTTCTTCTGTTTGAATAGACATTCCCACCTGCTCCCCACAGCCTGCCAGGTGCCTCATTGGCCAGATTGGGATGGGGGAGAGTTTCATTGGTCACAATCTTCTGGGAGGCTGGGGGTGGGGTGGGGTGGTTGTGGCAGGGATTGGTTCACTTCTGACGCTGAGGATGGCTCTGCCTCTGGGGCCAAGGATCTCCCACCAGTTGTCTGAACAACTGTTTGGGCTGTTTGGGGTGTTTTTTTGTGTATGTTTGTTTGTTTTAAGACAGTCTTGCTTTGTAGTCTAGGGAGGCCTTGAGTTCACTGTGTGGCCCAGGCTGGCATCAAACTAGTGGTGGCCTTCCTGCCTTGGGCTCCCAAGAGCTAGGGTTGCAGGCTGTCCCACACTCTGCTTACAAATGGAAGTTTTGCAGGCGAGCTGGTGGTGGGTAAGGATGAAGTGGCTGGGAGTCCGAGCTCTAGGCTGTTGTCCTGTCCTGAGGATGTTCTGAGCTGTGACAAAGCCTTGTGGGCTGCCCAAGTGTTGTCTGGGTGTCACAGTGCTGGGGCTCCTCAAGCCACCTTGTGGCCATGAAGTACAGAGAAGTCTGACTTAGCTTCGGGAATGCTAGTTTTAACAGATGATGGGATGAAGAAGGAATGTATATTAAAATAAATTATTTTACTTATTGTGGAGTAGAATAAAGAACTTGCATAGATCTTGTAGACAGGCCTGCTGGACCCTAAGCTACTTAAAGACAGGATCTACCTGCTCTGCTGCTGGGGGAGGCCCCTAAAAATGTACCGAAGTGCAGAGGGAAGGAAGAGGCAGGCAGACAGGGCCCTAAGCACAAGATTTCCAGTTAGCTCGTCTTTGGCTCTGCTTCCTCAGGCCCCCCATTTCCAGAGATGCAAGCCCCCTTCTCTGTGGCTAGGGAGGCTGTGCTGTGAGTCATTCATTTAACAGATTGTTTGCAGGGGGCCTGAGTACAGGGGAGAGGAGGCGAGGCGTGCATTCATGAGGGGGCTCCCTGGGGGAGCTGAGCCTTGGCTGTGATGGGTCCTGAGGAGGACTGGGGAGCAGCGCAGGACAGCCGGGAGCAGGGGCAGCAGGCAGGGTTGGGCTGGGCTTTGTGGCACAGGCTCCCTGCAGGTGAAGCGACCTCAAATGGCCTCCTTGTCTTCCAAGGTTGTCCTCATGGCCTCTCACACCTCCCTCCAGTGCAATAGGATGGGTGACACAGTTTTCTTGTGCCTACAAAACAGGCCTGGAAAAAAAAAAAGGCAAGTGCTGTAGTCGGTGGTGGTGAGGGGTGGCTGTACTTGAACCTGCTGTGTCTGCCTCAACACCCTGGGACTAAAGACTTGCTGAGGCAGGAATGTGCATGCAGGAGGAGCTTTGGGACTGCAGGAGGGAGGGGAGCAGGATTGGTCAGGAGCAGGGGTGGGATGCAAGGCTGTTGCTCTAAGCTGGCCCTCTGAGGGGGGTGATCTAACATGGTTGGATGCTGGGCTTTGCATCTGTCCATGAACCACATCTGGACCAGGTTGACCTTGAGGTGGGAGAGCTGTGACATTGGGGAGGCAATGTGCTCTGTGCCTTCCCCGTTGACAGAAGCAGCTCCTCCTTCATGCCCCAAAGTGTGCCTGGAGTCGCTGTCCCCTGTCTGCAAGGACCAGCTTACCCATCTCAACCTCCAAAGTCTTCCTCCAAGTTCCTGAGATACAGCCCAGTGCGTGTATTTCCTTATATATGCATAACATCAGCCTGTCCCGGGAAAGACTCCCAAGAAGCTGCAAACAGTGGCAAGGTAAGGGCTGGGTGGAGGGCTGTACGTTTTGAATTTCAAGTGATGTAAGATAATATTTGATACAGTGACACCAATTCTTAGATATACAAGTTTGAAAAGAATGGTTGTCATTTTGTGGGGCCTGGCTCTCACCACTGGCCTCTCCTCTCTGCAGCCCAGGTCACCTCTGTAAAGAAGCAGTCCCTAAGGTAATCATTGCCCAGTTCTGTCTCCACCCGATTGTGTGCATGCTGATGGTGGCCTGGGCCACCACAGTCACCCTTTGTCTGGACTGCACCAGTGAACCCTGGGTCACCCCCAGCCTGGTGGGTGTGCTCCTCCCTCTCTCCTGCCCTCATCTGGTGCATACAATCAACCTGCCTTCTTCTCCTCTGCTTATTAATGCTCTTTATGATCACTTATGCATCAGCCCAGAGGCCCTGCATAATGTAGCCTTGCAGAGGGAGCATGGGGGGTAGAGGTGTTGCATACATAATGTGGAGGTATCTGTCTTCCCCAGGCCATGGACTCTATCCCTCTCTCTACCTTTCTCTACCCAGCTACCCATGGTGCCACCTTCATGCCCTGGATCAGGGTCAGGTCTCAGGGGAGTGGGAGATGGACCACAGACATGTCACGTGACTGTGTGTGGGCAAGCATGGCAGTTGAGGAAAGGCTTCTTCCACCCCAGGAGAGAACCAGGCACTTGGGAGTCAAGCTACGTAGCCAGAACATGCCTTTTATGCCTGTTCTTGAGCAGCGTTTCTTTTGAACAGCATTTTTGTGTAGCGCAGAATTCTGGACAGGCGTTTGCTCTCTGTCAGTGCCTTGCAGATTTCTGCCCAGCGCCCTTGCTGTCTGGGCTTGCCACAGAGGTCAGCTTGTCACTGCAATGCTGGTTCCTTCAGGGTCGTCTGTTTTTCTTCTGTAGTTGCTTTTATGATACTTGGTTTTTCTTTGGTGTTTGGCGATTTTATTGTAACCTTTTAAATCAGTTTTGAACACTCAGCTATTACCTCTTCAAATATTGCCTCTGCTTCTGAAGTCACAGTTAGAAGTAGAAGTTTTAGTTTTATCCTTCTTGCTGCTTTGCGCCTCTCTTACATTCTCCATCCCTGACATTATGGGTGGCATTCTAGATCATTTCTTCCATGTTATCTTTCAGTTCACTAATTCTCTATTTAACCATCTCTACTGTAAGAGCAATGGAACCGAAACTCTGACTTGTGGTACTGTGAGGTCTAGATGCTCCATTTGATCCCTTTAAAAACTGCCCTGCTCTTTGTCCAGATTTGTGAGCCTCTCTTTATGTTCTGGCCCGATGGCTCCACTCGCAAGCATTTGGGGCCCGACTGGGCTGTTTTTCTCTAGACCTCCCGTCATGGCTCCCTGTTGTGTGTGTGAACTTCGACTGCATGAGGCCTCATGTAGGGAGTGGGGCAGCCTGAGATACAAGGGAATTCCCCCGAGAAGATCGACGCGTGTTTCTGTTACACCCATAGTCCAATGCTTGTCACCATAAGAGGTGTCTGTTATCCTTTTAGAGTCCCTGTTTGTACGGGGGCCTTGCTTTATTTCTAGTTCAGACTTGCAACACGTGTGTGCCTCTTGGAGGTCCCTGTGTGGGTACAGGTATTTCATACTAGGCTTTCTACTCTGAAAAAAGTGTGAGTGTGCCCTGGGCCTTATCTCTATTTTGGGGAGTTCTAGGGGCTGTAGAATGAAAACCGGTCCTGACTTGGCTCAGTATAACGCAGCCTCTGTTGTTGGGGTTTTTTTTTTTTTTGGTGGGACTGGGGTTCAAACTCATGACCTTGCACTTGTCAGGCAGACACTTGTGCCATGGAGCTATCTCCCCAGCCCCTGGTTTTTTTTTTTTTTTTTTTTTTTTTTTTTTTTTTTTTTTTTTTTTTTTTTTTTTTTTTTTTTTTTTTTTTTTTTTTTTTTTTTTTTTTTTTTTTTTTTTAATGTATCTAGGATAAAGTCTACAGTGTCTACAAGGTCTTACTACATAGATCAAATTCATAGTCATCCTCCTGTTTTCAGCCTCCCAAGTGCTGGGATTACAGGTGTGTGTCATGACACCCTGTCTCAGTCGCGCTCCCAGCACGCCCCATGGATGGGGCCAGCACAGCATGATGGTGATGGAACACTGGTCACTGCACTCTACCTAAGCAGGCCCTTTAGTCTGCTGAGCTATCTGGCCAGCCCATTTTTTTTCTTCATTTAATATTTGGCCCCCATGTTCCTTATTTTTGCATAACACATTTATCTATTTAAAAAGTTTAAGACTAGTTTATCTGACATTTTTAGTTGTTTCCAGCTTCAGCCTTGATCTGGGTAACTATATCATATTTCCAGAATCAAAAATCAAAGGGCCTGGGAGATAGATCAATAAAATAAGCATTTGCCTGGCAAGTGCAAGGTCCTGAGTTCAATCCCTAGTACTACACACACACACACACACACACACACACACACACACACACACACACACACAGATTCAAAAATCAAGACCAGGGCTGGCAAGATAGCTCAGTGGACTAAGTGCCTGCTTAGGCAAGTGCAGGGCCTGAGGTTTGATCCCCTGCACCATCTGCTGTGCTTGCCTTACCTCCAGGCACACTGAGCTGACCACCAGCCACTGAGTCTGGGTATGGTGTCACACACCTGCAATCCTAGTGCTGGGAAGGCTAAAAGCAGAAAAATCATTAAGAGTCCAAGCTGCATGGTGAAACCTTGTACCAAATACATAAAAAGGAAAAAAAAAAAAAAAAGGTATTTATACCATGGCCTATTTGAGGGAAGGCATTTTTAATGCTGTCCGTGCTATGACTTTTTTTTGGAAAAACTGGGGATTGAACTCAGGCCCTTGCACTTGCTGGGCAAGCGCTTGCTCTACTGAGCTATCTTCCCAGCCCCCTCATTATGACTTTGTTGATTCTCACTGTCTGGTAGTGCGTCTGGCACATGTATGGAGGCCACATGGTAGAGCCTCCCATCCACAAATGCTAATCGAGGACAGAACAACCGAGTGGGAGAGTGAAAAATGAAGGGACTTGTGGGCAAAGTGGAAGCTCATTGTATCGCAGAGGCCGATAGAGGGCCTGTCCACGGGCTAATGACTGGGCCAGGATGCATGGATGAGACTCATTAGGATGGCCAGGGCCTGGCCAGGAAGGGCAACCATGAAATCTTTAGGAACAACTGGGGAGATGATATTCATGATCAGTGTTTACTGGATACAGATGTATGCATTAGTCACTTTTTAATTCTGACAGGCTCCTGAGGTAGATATGGTCAGATGAAGAAACTGAAGTAAACAGAGGCAAGGTCACTTGCCCAAGGTCATTCATTTTTCTGGTCTTTTTTTTTTTTAACCAGGAATTAAACTCAAGACCTCATGCTTGTCCAGCCCTAATCTGTTTCGTGTTGCTACAAAAAAAAAAAGAAAAAAGAAAAACAAAAACAACAACAACAAAAAAAAACCAGCCTGGGTTAGTTATAAGACAGAAATTTGCTTGTCACAGACAGTTTTGGAGGCCAGGAACTCTGACACACACCTGGGACCCCTCTTTCTGTATCACACCATGGTGGAGGGCATCACTCAGCATGACAGCACAGTGTGCAGTCAGCCTCCTGCATGTGGCTAAAGATGGGGAGATTGCCACTTGCATACCATGGGTCTCTCTGAGGCTGCTATGAGCAGGGAAAGTCCTCTGGGCGCTGTTTGCCCCGCTGAGTATCCGGTGTGCACTGAAGGCCAGAGGGAGTTGCGTGAGGATGACACACGCACTCTTTCCCTCCTCCTGAGGCCTCTGGAGGCACCAGAAAATCACAGGAGACAATTTAAGAGAGATGACACATCCAGCAAGAGGACAGAATCCTATGCCCACAGCTTGACCCATGAGACACCAGGCTTCACTCAGCTACCATGGTCAGAGGATGAGCCCACAGACGTCCAGCAAGGACAAGTGAGGCACTGAGCGGAAGGACTGCTTCTTGGCAGGTCCTTGGCAAAGAGACGCCCATGCCATCCACCTTTAACCAGTCTCCTCTCTGTCTATGCAGGCCTTCCACCTCAATCACCATTTGCATGAGGTAAGGTCTGGGAGGATGGAAACTCATCCTAATGGATACAGACTCCAGGAGTTCACCCTCTATGTAATTAATAATTCTGCTCACCCAGGACAAGAGCAGCCATCCCAGGTTGCCAGATGCCAGGCTGATGGGCCTTAAGAAAGCTGACTCCTGCTTCACCTTTGCTCTTCCAGTACGACTGGCAGGTCCTCAGAATGTGCCCAGGCAAGACTTGGGTGGAGGCCTCTGTGTGGTGTGGCTCTCAGCATTACAAAACCACACTCCTGTGAGCCCTGGGACCTTCCTGCCTTGTGCTCACTCCAGGATTCATCACTGTACCATTCATTCATTCATTCATTCATTTATTCATTCATTCATGCATTCCTTGATCAGTAGGCACTGATGGAGGGCCTGTCAATGCCAGATAAGGCTGGAATCTCAGGTAATGGCATGGAATAAGGGTCGTGGTAACTGTTCAGGACACTTGAAGTCAGCTGGGAGACACAGAGCAGAGGACTGACCGCTTGGTGGGATCCAGCCCCGGGGAGCCAGGACTGAAGGGGTCTAAAGCCTCTTGGGGATGTAATGGGCCAATGCAGTGCCCGCAGGGGTTTTCTGGCCTCAGCCATTAATAGCCTCTTGAGCAGGAACAAGGTGAGTGGGGTGATGTACCCCTTGGGAGTGGCACAAATGGGTCAGGAAGGGACCCTGGCACTGTGTTAGAAGAATGTATGGCTGATAGATGCCTCTGGGATCTATCACCAGGACAGTACTTTGTAGGTGTGGGCATCAGGTATGGATTTACTTATTTACTTTACTTTAATGAATTAACTGTGTGTGTGTGTGTGTGTGTATGGGTGTGTGTGGGTGTGTGTGTGTGGTGCTAGGGATGGAACTCAGCACCTTGCACTTGCCATATGCCACTGAGCTATCTCCCTGGCCCCTTAGGTGTGCATTTAGAGCTGTCATGATGACCATGCCAGTGCTCAGGACTTAGCCTGAGTGAGATGCAGCTCCAGCAGGCCTTCATCTGCCGCCCAGCTTGGGAAGCCCAGGTTCCCAAGCCACTGACACCAGGACTGATAACCCATCAGGGAGATGCGCAAAGTCATCTGGGCATGTGCCCAGGCCCAGCCGTGGATCTTTCCATGGCATGGAAATGCCGTGTTGATGAGAAGAGCATCTTTGGTTGTTTCTTTACTTCTTCATTCACCTTCATTACCCACCCATGCACCTATTCACCTATCCATCCATCCTACCATGCGTTCCCCAGCCACCCGTCCACCTACCCATCCATCCATCTATCCATCTATCCGTCCATCCATCTATCCGTCTATCCATCCACGCATCTACCCATTTATCCATCCACCCATTCACCTACCTATGCATCTACCCATCTATCCATCCAGCCATCTATCCACCCACCTGCCCATCCATCCACCCATCCACCCCAATCCACCCACTCACCTGTCCACCCATTTGTTACGGTTTGTGTGTAGTTGTTACGCCCTCCCCCCAGCATCATACAATCATTGGGGTGTGGTTCTAGAGTTTGTGATTAATTCATGATCCAAGGCTGGGAGTATGGGTGTGAGTGCCAGACCCACCCTGGGCCACACAGCCTGAAGGCAGTATAAGGAAAGGAGAGAGGTTTGCCTCTGCTACTGCTACCACTGTTCCTCGCTTTTGTCTTCACTCTTTGCTGTTTTCTGCCATCATGAACTGCTGCCTTCTGCCATGTGACACTGTGCCTTGGCGCCAGCTGAGAATGGACTGAAACTTCCATAAACAGTGAACTAAATAAGCCTCTCTTTTCTTAATTTGGGCCATCAGGTATTTTGTCCCAGCAACAAGAGAAGAGTAACTAAGATACCATGTATCCATCCACCCATCTCTCTACCTGCATATTCATCCACCTACCCATCCACTCACTCTCCTCAAGAAAAGATATACCTCAAAAAAAAGCCTGACAAGCTCCTGGCCCACGGTCTTCCCAATTCCTTGGCCAGTGATATCCTTTGAGATGCTCTTGAAAGAGTTTCTTGATTCAATCTGGAGAAAGCCAAGTCTTCTTTGCCCTTCATGTGGCTTCCGAGTGCATCTGCATGTAGCAAGGGCTCTGGGAGGTCCTGTAGCAAGGGAGCTAGTTCTCATTCCTTCTTGGAGATAACATTTCCTACATCTTTTTGACCAAGGAATGCTTTTTCATGGAGTACCCGTTAGCCTCCCAGGGAATTAATGATTCGTGAAATACACTTCGGGAAGCATTCCTTTAAGCACAAAATCTTTTTTTAATTATAATGACTTGCATGGAATATTCATAAGATTGATTATATATGTACCTGCCTTTGCGCCGCGTATAGGGTGACTCATCACACAGTCTCTTCCTGCACTTCTCGGAGCGTTGCCCTGAGCATCATCCCATCAGGAAGCGTGGTCCCTGACAGGAAGGGACTGAGGTGGCGTTAAGTTCCTAGTTTTTGAGGAGATTTTTTAATCATTCCCTCGTGTGTGCTTCTTGTAATTGTGCCCGTACCTGCTTAGGATTCCTACATATGGAGAACAGCAGAACACCTTGTTATAATTCTGTGTCAAGTGGAAGCAAGCAGGCACCAAACAAGGGCCTGACCGTATACCTCTTCTTCATAGTGGGCTTCAAACACAGTGCACGTAGTTCGTGCTAGGGGTCACAGCCATTCACATGTCTTTGGAGCTAGTTTCCTGCCTTAAATCCATGTTCTGGATAATCGAGTATGTGGGATGTGGCCTTTGCACATGTGGAGAGTTACTAAACCCCCATGAGAAGGAGACGTCTGCCCGGTATTGGAGCTGGTACTGGATCAGAACATTGACTTTGAGGTTAGGTGCGGCAGGGTTTGAATGCTGACTTGACCTCTTCCTGTGTGACATTGGGCACCTCTCTGATACTCAGTGTCCTAGTTTAAGTGTGAGAATGTTTGAGGTAGCTATTGAACAACACTGTGTGGGCAAAGCCCTTCACAGTGGGCTTGGAAGATCACTGATGCTTAATAAAGGGCAGCAAGGCCAAGACGAAGGTTATTAAGCCCGGATTGCCAAACTTATGCAGGTCGAGGGAGCGCCACCTAAAGTCTGTGTCCTGGGTGCTTCCCTGGCTCCCTGCTATCCCCAGCTGCCTAGCAAGATGGTGTCACCTGCCACTGCTTAGATTGAACTCCTGGAAGGCGTCTGATCAGAGAAGCCCAGGCTCTCCCACTGAGCCCAGCAAGAGAACCTGGTGTGGGAGAACTGTGTCCAGGGAAAATCCAGGCCGAAGATTTCCCCCAAGACAGGGAGCGCTGTGCCCCACAGGTCAAAGGGAACTCTACCTGCTGCTCCGGACCCTCAATTCACCCTCAAAACTTTTAAAAACACAAACAGTGGCAAGAACAGCATTTGCATAAATCTCATTAGAAAAAGTGCAAGTTTCATAAATCTTGTGATAAATTAGTGCGATATCATTCTCAACGTGATGTATTAATTTTAGGGCAAAATGGATGGTGCTGTGATCATTGTGGGTAATTATGGGTGTCCTCAAAGAGAGAGCGACTTCTGGGGGCCCTTCTCTGGCCTCCTCCAAGCGGGGGAGCCTGGGCCTTGAGAAGGTGTCTTTCACACCTGCTGTCTGCTTGCCTTAGTTCTTTTTCATGCTGTGGGAAGGTGACAAGAAGCCTAGCTGGGCCCCCTCCAGCTGGAGGGGAGCACAGAGGAGGCCCAGGAGGGGGTGTGATTCCAGAGTTATTCTGTCAGGCCCGGGTTTCCTGGAGCCAAGTTACCTTCACAGAGAACTTTAGATAGCTTGGGCCTGGGCTGCTGGCAGCTGGAGCCCACTGGTTTTTAAAAGCTGGGCAGTGTCCCCTGGGTACTAGTTAGGGCCGCCTCGCTATACGACAAACACAGTCCCGCTATGTAAGCTTACATTGGAGAATCACGGCTGTGACTGGTTCTTCACTGAGCTCCATGTTGGCATCACTCAGGGAAGTTAAGAAAATACCAGCGTCCTGGCCCTATGTGGCATCAGTGTGTTAGCATAGGCTTCTTAGTGTATAGGGCCTGGGCAGCCTTAATCTAGAAGCTCCCAAGGCATGCTAATATGAAGTCAGGTCAAGTCTCATTGCTTTGGGGCCATAAATTAACTTCTTTTTACATTGGGATTTAGAAAAGTTTCAACATAGCGAAGGCAATAGATAGATATTTTTATGTATCTGCCCTACCTGTAGATGGGCCTAAATGGAGGGGAGTCCGACACTGGGGGAACTCACACATAGGAAGGTGTGGGCAGCTGGCTTTGCTGCTGGGCACGGGAAGGCGTCTCTGTGGGCAGTGGCTTCTGGCCTTGCTGCATTCTAGGTGTGCCTGAGGGTTTTTAACTTGGCAGTGTCCATTGGAAAGTACAGTGGCCAGAGCCCAGACCCCGAGTCTCACCCTGGAGGTGTGGGGCGATGGAGTGGGCTGGCAGTTTGGGAGGTCACTCCAGAGTGCTGTTTCTTGGGTTAGTCCTAAAACCCACAGAGACCAGAAATCCTCCAGACCGTGGCCTCCGCCTTAGCTCAGTGGAACCGTGCGTGGGTCTTTCTGGTTTTAAATCTGGTCCTTCTCCAGAGATTCTGATATACGTGGTCTGGGCCACAGCCCAGAATCTGGAATTTCAAAAATGCTACCAGTGTCAGTCATGCACAGCCAGGGCTGAAGTGACCCTTTCTTGCACCAGAAGCAGGCTCAGAGACAAAGAAAAACCCAGACGTAGCAGTGGCCAGCAGCGTTGTCCGGCCAGACACTGTCCTCTTGGAGGTTGCTGTCGCTCCCCTACCCCCGCTTGGTCTTATCCAGGGCATGGCAACGAAGGGTCTCAGGGGCACAGCCTCACTTTTGCACTGTGCAGAACTATGATGAGCACCTTGGCTCTGGAACTCAGGGCAGGAGGGCAGCGTGAGGGTCGCTCTGAGCAGGGAGGAGCCAGCGTGAGCCCGGCAGTGTTTAGATTATCTCCTCACTAGCCTTTAACGGCCTGCAGTGCTCTGTTTATTTTAATGATAATGTCAAGTTCAATTTGCCGTCATTTTTCCACATTTCCTTTTGTAAAATTAATTGAACAGTTCAATGAATTGAAAAGTTTCAGGAGAGGGGAAAAAAACACCCACCCCACTATTATCACTGTTATTCAATCTGGAAACTACCGCCCGGCTCTCTGGGCCCTGAGGAAGCACTTCGGCCCCCCGTGGGCCTGAGAGCTGCAGCAAGGACTCAGGAAGGTCAGTCCACACATCCTAGGGTCCTTTTCTTCACAGCCATTTCGTGCTCAGCCTGCTATTTCTGGACAGAGAAAAGTGCCGGGTCTCTCACGGACCTTGGCTCTGCGGCAGCTCGTTCTAAGCCAGCCTCTGAGCCCCTGTCCTGCCCGTGGCGCCAGGCACCTGTCTCACGGGGTGTGGACACAGAGCCCAGATGCTGTAGCTGTTGCTGATGGATGTGACCCCAGCGGGGCGTGGCAGAAAGCGCAACACCCTGGGAACCTGGGGGACCAGTGTGAGTGTCACATCAGCCACCTGCCAGCTGCTCAGCTGGGTGACCACCAGCCCCCCTGAGCCACGTAGTTAGACCATGCCATGGGGGCTGGCATGGGCACGGGAGCCTCAACCCACTTGCCATACGTGCTTTTGTTCTTCCCACAAGCACTGTGCTGTGGCCATTGACTCCAGCCCTTCTGGTGTCAGAGGGGACTGGGAATACAGCGAGAGGCATGAGTGGCCCAGGATCACATGGTGGGTTGTAGCTGGGCATGAGCCAGAGCAGGGCACATGATTCTCTCCCAGAGCATCTTCTGTGTCCCAAGCTCTTGGACTCAAAGGATCATCTGCCTTGAGGGCAGTATCTGGGACACAGGTAAAGGATATGAATAGTCCCTGGTCTCCAATCTGCAAACAGACTTTCTTTTAATGTCTGCCCTGTAGGCTGGTGGGTATGAAGAAGTGTGTCGTGCAGTGGAAGTGTGGGTTTGCCCCCATGAAGTATGAGCTGCTAGGTTTGCTGAGGGAATGAATGAAAGACTGTCATAGGAGATTTATTCAACAGTCCCCGCTCTGCCATCTGAGTGACATAAGGCACATGACTTAGCCTCTCTGGGACTCGAAGGTTATGGGGACTCGGGACATGTGGAGGCCTGCAGACCTCAGCAGGTGATGGCTTTTATCTGCTGTGCTTGGTCAGCAACAAAAGAGGAGCTGGCAAGATGGCTTAGTGGTCTAAAGCACCTGCTTAGGTAAGCTTAGGCAACCACAGGGACCACGGTTCCATCCCCGGCACCACATGCTGCACCAGCCCCATCCCCAGGGCAGGCTGAGCCAGCCATAATATTAAAAATAGTAATAATAAGAGTTAGGTTAGGGCCAGGCATGGTGGCACATGCCTGTAATCCCAGCACTTGGGAGGCTGAGGCAGGAGGATCAGTGCGAGTTCAAGACCAGCCTGGGCTACAAAAGTGAGCTCAAGGCCAGCCTCAACTGCATAATGAGAGCCTGTCTCAAAAAGCCAAAAAAAAAAAAAAAAAAAAAAAAGTTGGGGTTCCCGAGGGCCAGAGCTGGGCCAGGACCAGGGTCCTCAAATGTTGGTGCTCAAAGGCTGACCTTTCCCCCCAGGCTTTTTAACTTTAAAAAGAAAAAATGCCATTGTATGTTTTACTTCCTTTGTTAACTCTCAGGAGAGATAACCACCACTGTGACAAGGATGTTCCCCTTTGGGCCAGAGTCTAGAGCCAGCAGGAGGCTCCCCAGGGGATCAGACTCCGAGATACAGGTGGGAAGACAGATGTGTTTAGCTGCCAGTTTGGGGGCTTGGATGGAAGGCTCAGTGGGAAGAGTTGTGGGAGGCCTCCAGTCAGACAGAGTCAGCCGTGTAGCCTGGGGTAGGCAGCAGTATGTCTGGGAGCTGCGCAATTTTCTCACCTGGAGAGCAGGGTGTCAGCCCTTCTGATCATCTCCTAAGATTATTAGGAGAAATAACACATGTGTGGATGGCACCCTTGGCACGGTGCCTGCACATGGTTCCCTTCCTGCAAACAGTGTGTGCACCTGCTCTAAGTGGGCAGCACTGTGGGTGTGGAGATGCCCAACGGCTTGGGGGACAGGAACACTTTCCTTTACCTGGGGCAGGGCATTCTGCAGAGAGCAGAGGTGGCTGTCCGTGAGGAGCCTGGGAAACCACCTGGCTGCAGGGTGCCAACATCAGATGTTGCTGCTGGCCTCTGTCTGGTGGGTAGGTGCAGAGCCTGGGAACTCCAACCCCCCAGAAAGCTCCTCTGAGGGTCAAACCAAGTTCAGAACTTAGGGGGATTAGCCGAAGGAGCTGATCAAAAGCAGAAGAGCAGAGAGGGGACTTAGGACAGATGAGATGAGCCCCAGGAGTCAGGGCACTTAGCTGGCCTGTCTGATCTCAGAGGAGAGACAGATGAGACTGCAGGCTCCGAGACCACCCTGCTTGGGCCACCACGGGGAAAGGGAGCAGGGGAGAAGCCCCTCAGCAGGAGAGACCAAGGGCAGGCTAGAATAGGCTGGGCTTCTCTCGGATGGGTAGTAGGCAGATAGCTCCAGGGAGTTGAGTCTCAGAAGTCCTGGACATAATCAATAGCCTTAAAGTTGGGGTTTGGAGCTGCTGTCTGTGTCTCCTCAGCCCAGGCCCATCTACACAGTGGCCTCACAGCAGGTCCGGGCTTCTCCTTCAGCAAGGAGAGGAGGGATTTGGTATGTTTTATCTTCCTTTTGGCCGTAACTGGTCCCTGCTTCTGAGCTGGCTGGTGGGACACAGCACTGGATCCTTGGCCTCTGGATGAGAGGGACAGTAGATCACAGCTGGTAAGAGTCCTTTTAGGTCAGATTGGAAGAGGTTTGCTTTCATGTGTCTTTAGGATTGATGATAGCAGCTGCATGGAACCCAGTGTTGGGAACGGCTCTGAAGTTGACTATAAATTCCAAAGAAAAGGGTGCTGTGATTGATTAGTAATGTCTGTGTGGGCAGGGGAAGGGACTGCCTAACTCCTTGGCCCCTGGAGGAACTACAGTTTGTGATGGAGAGGCAGAGAAGAAAAGGGAGGGGATCAAGCACGTCCTGGAGCTGCAGCCTCTGCCTTTAAGGCCCTGTGGCTCTGACATGCATGCAGAGGTGTAGGAGAGGAGAGGGAGTCACGGGGCAGCGGCAGCATGGGAACACGTGAGGCCATGAAGTATAGTAGGTGGCAGGAGCCTGGGCTGGGGGCTGTGCTCATTGTTGGGAAGAACACTGAATCTCATGGGAGGGGGTCAGTTTCGGTGCTACGGGGACCATGGGAGGTGTCCGTGCTTTAAGAAGAAGCTGCTGCCCGGTGGAGGTGCAACATCCTTTCTCCCTCCTTGTGCATTCTGCAGTCCTCTCTGGTTTAGAACACACATAGATTTTTATCCTTCTCCAATTTAGAAAAAATAAAAGGCCTCTCAGCCCAGCCCCATCCTGCCTGACTTTCTGGCCAGCCCCCTGTCTTGCAGCTCTCCAGGAGCAGCCTGGCATACCAATCCTGGCCCTCGTCCCTCAGTGCAGATAACAACAATGATAGTAATAACAGTTATCTCAGCCATCAGCATGGCTCAGCGGGGCCGCAGGGAAGCCATGATTGTCTGCCCCTCTCCTAGAAGACGGATGCGACTTGCTGCTGAGCAGCTGTAGCCATAGCAGAGGATGTGGCCCTGGCCCTGCTCCTCCCAGTGACCTCCACAGTCTGCTGAGATGATCTGCACCTTCACCATCCCCTGACCTCCAGGGCAGGGCACCCTGTCCCAGGACAGGGTTCTCGCACTCAAGGATAGGATACTCAGTTTCCAAGAGAGAAGAGACAGCCCTAGGAGAGAACGCAGGGCCAACTGCTCCAGGGCCAGGCTCTGATTTCATTGAACCAAGCATGGATGGTTTTGGACTATGCTGGGTTTGATTAGCAAGCTGTCTCTCATCATTACACAGAGCCAGGGACTCACTTGCTACACTGTTGTTAAGGCTCAGAGATCTCCGCTGCCTTGAGGGACTGTCCTTTCCAAAATCTCTAGCAGGTGCCAGATTCGTTCTTTTATTCCTTGAGTACCTCTGAGATGCCAGCAACTCTGTTAGGCTTAGGGACACTACCAGGAATGTGACAGGCCAGGCCTCTGCCCCCAGGGAGCCTTGTTTATGAGGCAGGCAGAGGGTTGGGGTGGGCAGTCACTAAGTCAAGTGAATAAATGGTTCACTTCAGAGAGGAAGGGCTGTCAAGGCAGTATCTTGGGGTGTGAGGACAAGAGTGGCCAGAAGTCTTATTAGACTCTGTGTGGCTGAGCTTGTATTGTGTTAATGGAAGGCCTTAGAAAGGTGCTAAGGGTTGACCTGGGAGAGGAGCATGGAGATTGCTGGGTATCGTGACATAGCGATGGAGCCTGCCCCGCAGAGGCACAAGCTGGGCCAAGGCCCTGTGCAGCCACATCCTCTTGGGTCTCAAGGAGTCCAGGAGATGCAGTGGGGTGCCTTATTTTGGGCTGGACCACTAGGGCCTCGGGCATGACCTGCCTTGTTTTGTTTTTTAATTTTTTGTTTTAAATTGTGGAGAACACACAAAATTTATTCTCTCAGTTAATTTTACATGTAGTTTAGTAGCACTAAGTACTTTCACGCTCTTCTATAACCAGTCTCCAGAACTCTGTTTATCTTGTAAACTGAAACTGTGTACTCATTAAACAATAAATCTGCGCTCCGCCCTCCTCAGCTCCTAGAAACCACCGTGCTACTTTGTCTCCATAAATCCCACGACTCCAGGTTCTCTGTGTGCTATAGATACTTTCACTCTACTTGTAAAAAGGAGAAAAGAAAGTATTTGTCTTTCTGTGGGTGGCTTATTTCACTTAACATAGTTGTCGTCAGGGTTCATCTATGTCACAGCAGGTGCCAGACTTTCCTTCCCTTTTAGAACTGAGTAATATTAAGTAATATTCCACTGGCTGCATATGCTACAACTTGCTCATCCTGCCCATCCATCATCCACCCGTCCGTCCGTCCATCCGTCTGTTTGTCCGTCCATCCATCCATCCGTCCATCCGTCCATCCGTTCATCCACAGGTGGACACATGGGCTGCTTACCCTACCCTCTTGGCTACTGTGAATAATGCTGCTATGAGCATAGAGTGATTGAAGCTCATTGATAGTTTGCTTCCCAGCCAGGGGATCAGGCTGGGCCTGGCCTGGGTGGATTGGCACAGAGCAGAAGAGGTGGCCAAGTGGTGACGCTCCTGCATGATGGAGGCAGGCACACCAAATACAGAGACTCCCCTGGCTGCACTGATTGAGCTGGGAGCCGTAAGACTGAGTCCTTAAATCATCTTGGGACTGGAGGAGCTTTTCTCTGCATCTAAAATAAGAGCCATAAACCAGGTTGACTTACGGGCTGCACTCGCTGGTCTGGTTGTTTACGGTCAGCGTCCTTCCTGATTGGGTGATGCCTGTACCGTGCCCATTGTTAAATATTGGAATATCCCCCTGCGCTAAGCCAGCACCAGAACTTCTGCACCGGGCTGTGCCTAAGGGTCCCCTGTAGGGGCTGTGGGGGCTGCTATGTAGATGTTCCCACTCTCAGCACCTTCCTAGTGCTGGCTGGGTGCTTCCCTTGCATTATTTTAGTCTTATTTGGGTTCCCCAAAAGCAAGCTTTTGGGCTGGGGATATAGCTCAGTGGCAGAAGCACCTGCCTGAGTTTGACCCCTGGTACAAAAGAAAAAAGTCACACACACACGCACACACACACACCCGCAAGCAAGCTTTGTGATGGAGACACAGGGCCATGTGGCTTGCTCCAGGAGGAGACGAGGAGACCCTGGGAAACACGGAGGGGGTGGAGAATGTGGGATGGGAAAGGGAAGGAGGTCCTAAAGATGCATCGCCTCCACCCTTGGACTGTTTTCTGTTGCCCGAGCAGGATGTCACAGACTGGTGGTTTATAAAGAACTGAACTTTACTTAGCGATGGCTTTGGAGGGAGGGAAGTGCAGGAGCCTGGCACCAGCACCTGGCATGGACTTTCGTGCTGCACCATAGTACACAAGGGCTTCACCGGGTGTGATGGCACCAGCTGCCAGCTCGAGTCTCTTATGAGCCTGCTAATGTCGTCACAGGGCTTTGCCCTGTGTCACGGCCTCTTCCATTCTCATTCCCTCCAAGTGCCATCAACAGGTGAACTTGGAGATTAAGTTTCCAACACAAGAACTTTTAGGGGACACATTCAAGTTGTAGCATCAACCAACTCACCCTGTGGACAACTAGGGGTTAACTGTACTGGGGGGATCCATGAACCAGAGTGGAACACGGCCTCTAAGCTGTCCCCAGCAGATCATCTTTTTTCCTTCTCTCTCTCTATCTCTCTCCTTCCCTCCCCCTCCCCACCCCCCCCCCCGTGGTACCAGGGATCGAACTCAGGCCCTTGTGCTTCTCAGACCAGCAGATCATCTTCATTCATCTTTGCCCTGCAGCTACTCACCAAGCATGGCCACCAGCAGCATTAGCTGCCGGACCTTCAGGCCTGTCCCCTGTGTGTGATGGCCAGAACCCCTCAGGCAGGGTGGCACAGGTTGGTAGCTGACATCTGGGCTGGCAGGCACTGCTGAGGGTTAGCAGGCAGGACCTGCTGTGGATGTCAGTGTGCCTCCGCTTTGCCATCATGAGGGGTGCCCCAGGGCCGTAAGTCATTGGGTCACTTCTCACCACTGAGAAGAGCTCCAGGCCTGCCCACTACTGGTGGGATAGCACAGTGCAGCCTCAGTGAATTCCTCACGAAGTCTAGCATAGAATTGCCACATGACCCTGCAGTTCTGCTCTCAGTGTGTACCTCTGAGAAGTAAAAACAATTGTTCAAACCAAAACTGGCACCAAGGTGGGTCACAATAGAGTATTACTTAGCTATTAAAATGAGGAGCAGGGGGCCTGGCAGGATGGCTCAGTGGTCCAAAGCGCCTGCTTGGGAAAGCTTGGGCGGCTTCAGGGACTGCGGTTGGATTCCCCGGTACCACATGCTGCGCCAGCCCTGCCCTCGGCTGCTGAGCCATCCATAAAAATGAGTGAATGGACAAATAAAGGTTCTTTTTTTTTTTTTTTTGGTCTTTTTGAGACAGGGTCTCGCTATGCAGTTGAGGCTAGTCCTGAGCTCACTTTTGTAGCCCAGGCTGGTCTTGAACTCGCACCAATCCTCCTGCCTCAGCCTCCCGAGTGCTGGGATTACAGGCGTGAGCCACCACGCCCGGCCAAATAAAGGTTCTGAAACAAGAAAAAAATAAATTAAAATGAAGAGCAGGGCTGGACCACAGCTCGGTGGTAGAGCACTTGCCCAGCATGTATCTGGCCATGAGTTTATGCCCTAGGACCAAGGAGAATAGAGTAGTGATGCTTAGTACATGTGATAAAATGGATAAGCCTTGGAAGTACAATGCTGAGTGAAAGAATGCAGAAAGGTCAATTTTGTTTATATGAAATGTCCAGAATAGGTAAATCTCTAGAGACAGAAAGTGAGGTAGTGGTAGCCAGGGGCTGGGGAGGAGGGACTAGGACTGACTGCTAGCGAGTATGGAGGTCTCTTTTGGTGCAACGCAAATGTTTCAGAACTAGTTAGTAGCAATGGTTGCACACCACTGCAAGTGTGCTCATGGCCACCGATTTATACATTTGGGTTAAAATGGTGGATTTCATGTGCTGTGCACTTTGCCACAATTTTTTTAAGTGCTCTTGCTATTGTGTGGGTTGAGACGCAGGCAGGCTTTCTTTCTCAGACAAAGCTTATGTGTAGCATGCGCACCCCAGGGCCACCCAGCCAGGACTGTCCCCCGCCCAATGGCTGCTCCTCAGAGTGCTGGGCTGGAGCTGAGACATGTGGATTGGCCTCATTTGGGGCCCAGAGCCTTGGCTGGTAGAGAAAGGAGAAGCCAGGGTGGCCCAGCTCCTACAGAGTCCAGGGCTGTGCTGGGCAGGGGGGTATGTGTCCAGCTGGAACTTTGTGGGGCGTCTTGTCTTAAATATGATATCAAATTGGCATGTTTAATTAGTACACTTAGAAAAGGTCACCAGCAATTACCTGAGACACAAAGAAGGCGTGAGCAGGCAAGAGCCCACGAGGAAGTTGAAAAGGACCATTTTGAGCAGCACATAATTGAGGGGAAAATGGATAAAAGTCCAGGAAATTACAGGGTGGGTGACAGCAGCTGATGGCCCCATCCCTGTCCTGCCCAGGGCACCCCTTCTTAGGAGGACCTGAGTGTCGGACCTGAGCCATTTGGGATATCAGGCTGAAGCACTGGCCTGACTGGAGGAGCAGCATGGCCTTCCCAGAATCCCCTGGGCCTAGCTTTTCAGGGGGCCACAGATGAATTTCAGAGGCTGCAGGCTGCTGTGGACTCTGCCACAGGCCAGGGCCTCTTGGGCCTCAGTTCCTGGTGTAGCATCTGCCCGTGGCCTCGGGCAAGTCATTCAGTATTTCCCCAGTGTCAGCGAGGGAGAGGACTGTATATCCCTGGAAGTCTGGGCTTGCGGGTAGAAGTTCTTTTCCAGCTTTAGGTTCTGTCTTTTAAAATAAAGGGCGCATTCTGCTCTCATCATGCTCCTTGTCACTGAGCAATACACACACTTTGGGAAAGTGTGCTCAGCTTATCTGTGACTCTCACATAGCCCCTCCTCTCCACTTAGAAGGGAAAGAGCATCAAGCTGGGAAGGTGTGCATTTAGAGGCCTGGGTTCCAGTGCTGACCAGGTCACCGTCTGACTTCAGGCAACTTGCTAAATGCCCTCCGTTTCTATTTTATTTATTTATTTATTTATTTTCTTGTTTCAGAACCTTTGTTTGTTTATTCGCTCATTTTTATGGCCGGCTCAGCCCACCCCGAGGGCAGGGCTGGCGCAGCATGTGGTGCCGGGGATCAAACCACGGTCCCTGCAGTCGCCCAAGCTTTCCCAAGCAGGCGCTTTAGACCACTGAGCCATCCCGCCAGGCCCTGGCCCTCTGTCTCTAAATGGAGGGGTTGGCTCTGTAGCGTGGCAGCTTTGTTCTGTGATGTCACAACTGCTTCCACTTCTTCTCCCTCCTCCCATCGTCAGCTGCTGCTCTGCTCTCTGACTTTGGAGAGGCTGCATTGCCTCCCCAGGCCTCAGCGCTCTAATCTATGAAATGAGTACAGGAAAGCCTACCAAACAGAACTGCTGGGAAGATTTGACGAGTGAACCCTTTGTGAGTGGACCAAGGGTCTGGTGTCTCCCAAGAGCCTCAGGGACACCCAGGATCTTCTGTTTCCATTTTGGGTTTTCAGTTGAAGTGCACAGAGCTCAGTGTCAGGTCCGGAGATGTGCAAGTGTGGAGACAGATGTGGGTTCTGGGTCCTGAATGCCTGCGCTGTGGGCTCCAGCTGTGCCCTCTGCAGGCTGGGAGGCATTGGGAAATTACACAATCACTCTTCTTGGCCTTATCAGGTAAGTGGGGAGATTGCTAGCAAGGACTGAATTCAGGGGCTGCATACATGAGAATTACTAGGCTCAGGGCCTGGCCCCTGATCAGGGAGGGCCTTAGCTATCACTGTCTTGTTGGAATCGACCTCTTCGACGTTCACCTGCAGAAAGCTCATTAGCCGTACTTTTCTAGATCAGATTCCCAGCACTTAGGATCCTTCCCTCACTTGGTCTTCAGCAAACACAACATCTCTTGTGGAATGCAGGAAGGCATCTGTCCCCTCTGGTAGGGTCAGCTGAACCCCGGGGAGAAGGCGTGGCTCCCCTCTGCGATTCACTCCAGTGCCCCCACATAGAACCAAGAAGATGCTCACCCTCTTCAGAAAATGGCACCCAGCACACATGGGCCATTTTGAAGATAGTTCCTGGGGATTTAAGGATGCCTAACACTAGGGCGATCAGTTGTCAAAGTTTGTCTGGTACTTCCAGGTTTGGTCATAAGAGCTAGAAAATACTTCAGTTGTGGAAGTCTCCGTGGTGCAGCATATACCCGGAACATGGTGAATGATGGTGTGGCCACGTAGGTAGGCACCGTGAAGCTACAAGTGTCTTATGATCGTGACCTGCTGGGGTTTATGGGTGGCGCCTCCCCACTGGGAGGCCAGCCACTCTAGCAAGATGGTAAGGAATGAAGCTAACCTCCTCTGTTTGCCCTCTGCTCTCTGCCTTGGCCTCTCCAGGTTCCTCTGTGACCCAGCTGCTGGCCCGGGACATGGACAATGACCCCCTCGTTTTCGGCGTGTCAGGGGAAGAGGCCTCCCGCTTCTTTGCCGTGGAGCCGGACACTGGCGTGGTGTGGCTCCGGCAGCCACTGGACAGAGAGGTATCCCCTGCCTGCACCCCTGCTCCCGCCCTTTCCTGAGGAGCAGGCAAAGACATTGGCAGAAGGGAGGCTCAGTATCTTTGGGGCCTTTTCCTCTGAGGCCCATTGTGACCCTTCAGTAGCCTCCTCCGAAGTGACATCCCTCCTCTAGGGCCAAGCTGGTGTTAGGACACGGGGTCACTGGGGTCTCCAAGCAGGGAGACAACATCAGATGGGCAGGAGTAGCTGTGACCATGGGGTCCTCTTTGTAGATGTAAACCCTACCTCGACCCCCACCCAATCCTCCTCCAAAGGAATTTCCTGGGGAAGCAGGAGATGATGGCACAGGTATCCTTAGCCAAGGGAGGCAAGGGTGTAACATACCCCAGCCCTTGCCCTCTCCTGGGTTCTGGAGATGGAAGCCGTAGGCGCTCTGTCCTGGAGGCACGGCCCCAGGCCCTTTTGAGATAGCGGCTCCCTAAGCTGCCTAGACTGAGCCTGAGGTTCTCCTCTTGCGTCCTCAGCCTTCTGAGCAGAAGTCATTTCATGGTTGCACTGCTGCACGTGGCTTACTTGCAAGTTCAAGACAGAGCCAATGTCTGCCTTGCCAGAGTCCTGACTGTTCTCTAGGACTGTTCCTGAAGGAGGGCCCAGAGGGCAACTTCCTACCCTCACCCAAAGGTGATGGCACTTGGGAACTACAAAGGCAGTCAGCTCTCTAACTGCCTTCCTCTCTCTCTCTGTTCCTCCAGACCAAGTCTGAGTTCACAGTGGAGTTCTCTGTCAGCGACCACCAGGGGGTGAGTGTCTTCCCAGGCCCCTGGTCCCCTGGGAGGCATGTGCTGGGTTTGGCACCATCATGTGCCTGGCATGGGAGAGAAGAGTCCAGGGGCAGGTGGCAGTGCCAACTCTGTGCCCTTCCCTTGCCAGGTGATCACTCGGAAAGTGAACATCCAGGTTGGCGATGTGAATGACAACGCGCCCACGTTTCACAATCAGCCCTACAGCGTGCGCATCCCCGAGGTAGGAGCCACCAGGACTGCCCTGGCCAGGGTGACCCGCTGGCTGCTGCAAGCCACTTGTGTGGGGTGGACAGGGAACCGGCTGGGCAAAGGGCAGCTCCAGCCTTCGCTCTGTACTGCTTGATGGGTGAGCTGGCACCTCTGAGAGCAGAGGCTCTGTTGGCAGAGGTTAGGAACACGGCTGGGCAGAGGGTGGCAGGAGTCTCAGGCTGGAGAGGACCTGCTCCGGGGGAAGCTGACCCTCAGCTGGAGCCAGCGGGCAGCGGGGCCTGGGGGGGCAGGTGCACAGCCTGGAGCAGGCCTTTGCAGGTGGCAGCCTGACGGGCTGGCCTCACCAGCACATTCCTGCCTTGGCCTGGATCGGGTCCCTACAGGCCTCAGGAGCAGGCCTTGGAGGGCTTTCCCCGGCTCTGGGCCCTCCTGAAAGCCCCCACGCCTGGTCTGTGTGCCCTGAGTGTGTATGCATGAGTGCATGTGTGGAAAATCAAGCCAGGGCTGGTAATTGAGAAGTACAAATTACTGCATTACAAACGCTTCGTTAATAAGCTGGCTGCTGGCTCCCGATGACACTGGGGTTCTTGCTGCTCACCGTTCGAGGCACTGGGAGTTAGTGATACAAAGATGTGGAGTGCAGTGAGAAGGGCTTCTAACAGGGGCAGGGAGGGGCGGGGGTGGGGTGGGGCGGGGGCTCTGGTTGGGCAGGCTCTGGTCGGTAAAGGTTGACCGAGAGCAATGCCAGCTGGAACTCTGGAAAGGCAACTTGGCTCCGTGGCATCTGGCTTGTAACCCGTTTATCAGTCATCAGGTGCAGGGAACAAAGAGAGTTTTGAGCTGTGGCATGGGAGAGTGACTGGCCCAGGGTCACACAGCTGTGACTGAGCCTTCTGACTCCCAGGACAGGCTCAGGATCCAGCAGGGATGAAGATAGCCTGTCCCTGTCTCCACTTCCTGGCCTCATTACTCAGCTGGGAGCTGAGCGCCCTACGCTGGTGCCAGTTAGAGGGTAAGGAGGTCAGATGTGCGGGTGGGGAAGCACCAGGGTACCCAGGCCCCTCCCCTGCCAGGCAGACGTCACTGTCCTAAGCATGGGGGGCACAGTGCCCTGTGCTCTGGCCACTGTGCCCAGGGACTGCAGCTTGGCTCTGGGCTCCCTCTCATTTGGAAATCTCCCTAATTTAATTAAGGGACTCTACGTGCCAGCCTGCACTCTGGGCCTGGGCTCAGAAACCAAGGGCATGGCTCGAAGTTAATGAGCCTTGGACCCATTGCTCAGCTGCCATCCTGGCAGGCCCGGCTGCCCTGCATCATCCCTCAGGGAGGCAGCGGGCAGCCGCAATGGCAAGGGGACAGGTTGTGTCCCTTCTCCCCAGCCCTTCCACTCTGCTGCTTCAGAGATAGTACCTACAGCACCCAGCCTTGTGGGGACCCCTGGAGTTCTCCAAGCAGCCGATGCCTTCCGCAATTCATTTATTTGGCAACTATTTGTCAGACATCTGCCCTTGTCTTGGCTCTGTGCCGGCTCGTTCCTGGAGGCCCAGGAAGCCGTGCAGTGCAGCATGACAGGAGTCAGAACTCGAGGCAGGAGACCAGGTGGAGACCCTGCCCCACTCGCACGTTGCTGGGTCTCTTTAAGGTGTCACTTGATCTCTCTGGGCCACTGTGCTCCTTATCTAACAACTGGAAGGGCAGCCAGGATAAGGTGGCCTCTGCCTCCTGCCCATCTGATGGGAGAGGGTAGGCAGTGAGTGGCCAGCTGCAAGGACACCTGGCCTTGGAGGGAGGCCCACAGGTGTATGTACTGATGTGCCGCCCTCCTGGTCACTGCAGCCTTGATACTTAATGCCCTGCTTTGGGTTGCTCGGTGTGGCCATCGAGCGTGTGGTGTCAGGTGGATGGGGCCCAAGCCACCAGCCTGGCCCGGTGCGGCCACCTGAGCTGCCTGGCTCCAGCCTAGGCTGGGGACCTGCTGGTTCTGCCCCAGAATTATGCCTGTGGTTCTCTGTGTACAGAGTACACCCTGGACCTTGCCTGTCCCCAGCCCCTGCCTAAGAAGTGAATTCAGTGGCAGAGGCTCTTGGATGTGAAGAGGATGAGAAATAGGGGAAGAAAGAGCGGGTGCTGCAGACCTTGATGGGCTTGAGTGCAGGGACTGCTGAGCAGACGAGGAAGTCTCAGCTGGCTTCTTGGAGGAGGCTGTTCCCAGGGCAACCTGGCTGAGGTGGCAGTGGGTGTTCTGTGGGTATCACAGGAACAGGGAGGGTGGAGTCAAGACCCATGCTTCTGGTCATAGCAGTGCCAGACTGCAGACCTGCCCTGTCTTTCTGATGATTTTGGCCTCTACAGCTGTCAGACTGCTTTGTTGGAGCAGCCACTGGCTGGGGATGACGCCCAAAAGACAAGTTCTTTCCCATTAGAGCTAGATTGATCTGCAGGGGTGGCGAGGCACGGGGGCCTATTCGGCTGTCTGTTCCGCTGCTCCGCCGCTGCACCCAGTCCTTTCCTTCTGCTCCTCCAGCCCCGAGCCCAACTAACAGCAGTTGGGTGCAGGTACCCAGAGGCAGCGCAGACCCGCGCAAGGAAAGCTTTCTGATGACGAGCTCCAGCGGTTGAGTCCCCTGCTTTGCTGAGGGTGTGCTGAGCTCCCCATCCTGGTGTGTGCATGCTTGCCTCTGAAGACACCCAGCTTCAGAAAGTATCTGGAAAGTGATGAATCAGAAGGTTCCAGATGGTCTGGAGCAGAACTTCCCAGGGTACTGGTCAGGAAGCATCTTCCTGGTCCCAAACCTGCGCAAACTCAGCTGGAGAGAACAGCAGGAATCTGTACTCTAAACTCCTCTGCGAGCACTGAGGCCTGCCTGGTTTGGGGAGCTGTGTGTGGCTGCCCCTAGAGAGGTCCTGAGTGGTCCCAAAGGCGGCACTGCATGGATGAGAACTTGGAGCCGGTCTGCAGTGCCTGGAGCTCCGGCCTGAGGGGACCCCAGCCGGCAGCCAGGAATAGCAGGGTGTGGGAGGCCATCCAAGGGCAGGCACCGCCCCTCAGCCCGCCCAGTCCGGGCAGGTGCCTGTTTGGGTTTGTTTGTGCTCCTTTCCCCTCCTACCCACCCTTGTCCCCTCACTCTGCTGTCCTCCATGTAATTATCCATTTTATCAGGGTGAAAGGGCCTGCAATTCACTTGTCGAAACCCTAACGAGGCAGCGTGGATGCTTTCAAGTCCGTAAAGAAAAGGGAAATCCTGCTAGAATTGGCAACTTAATTCACCAAGCCAGCCTCGACAGACCTCATTAAGTCCCCGTGTATTCATTTCAGGCTAATGGCTGTCATGCTGACTGCTGTTTGATTTGCTGTAATAGACTTTTATGGTGTGCCAATTTGCTCAAACGTGTTTGCCTGTGTCTGTGCCCAGCGGTGCTGCTCCGCTGCCTCGTCAGGGCGCATGCCCGCCTCACCGACCTTCAGCGCTGTCCCCTTCCCAGCTCTCTGGGGCCAGAACTGCATCCCGGGGAGGTGACCATAGTGCCGGAGTGTTTGGGCGAAAGGCAGGCGTGTGGCTGGAAGTCTCGTGGTTCCAGGTGGCTGCTGGGTTAAAGAATCCAGGGGCTCTGTAGAGTCCCTGGTTGCTGTGTCCTTGAAATTCCCGGAAGTCCCTCCTTCTCAGCGGCGGCCTCAGCTTCTGTCCACCTGCCTTCAACCTACCTGTCCCTGTGTGTCCCCCACATCACCTTCCAGTCCCTCCCTCCATCTCAATGTCTGTGCCCTCACGCACATCCTACTCTTCTCACTAGTGCAGTGGCCCTGCCCGCCCTGCTCTGCCTGTCTATCCAAGTCCTGCTGTGACCTACCAGGCCCTGAGCCACAATTTTTTTTTTTTTTTTTTTTAATGAAGGCAACAAATATTTGTTGAACAGCTGTTAAGCAGGGCCCAGGGATTCAGAGGCAATGTGGGCATGCAGGGCAGTGGGAAGGACTCAAGCATCTTCCACTGTGTACCTTAGACGGGTCACTGAAGAACCCTCTCTGGACCTGTTTCCTAATCTGTAGGATAATTAAAAGCACCTATCTTGCAGGGTTGTTGTAAGAAACATAAAAATGTAAGTATGCAAAAGTCCTCAGTCCACTTTATGAATTAGGGTATATTCAGTACAATGCCAGTGATTGAGATGGGCCCTTTGTCCTCAGAGAAGGATATTTTATGAAGAGAAAAACAAGTACGTGATGCCTAACTACACTTAACTGTATTAAATGCCACAGTAACTTCACATGTATAGCTTGATAGAAGTAATGTGTGCTAGATGTGTGAATTGTTTGTTTGGGCCATTATGGGGTAAGTAGGAGTTTGGTAGAGGAGGCCATGAGGTTTCAGAATATCTTTCACTCTCTGGAACTCTTTATTATTATTTTTAATCTTTTATCTATTTAGTGCAGGGTCTTGCTACTCAGCTTGGATTAGTAGTGATTCTCCTGTCTCAGCCTGCCTAGTGCTGGGATTGCAGGTGTGTACCACCATGCCTGGTTTTGGTGGCCAGCACAGCATGCAGGCTGGCATGGCACACAGTACTGGGGATCAAACCTGGGCCCTCACACTTGCCAGACAGGCACCTAGACCGCCAAACTATCCCCTCATCCTGATCTTTTTTTTTATGTGTTAGAATTGCCCAGTGACAGGTGAATTCTGACCTCTGATCAGAGACTGCTGAGGAAGGACAAGGGCTGTGTGGGTATGTGTCCCTTGTAGGTCCCATAGTTGCCTCATGGAAACAAAGCCTGGCTGGCAGTGGCCCCCTGGACCTCTGCTCCAGACTTGGTGGCACTCAGGTCCTGCACAGATCCTTATCACCGATGGCTTCAGGTGAGCAGTTGTGAGATATGGCTGCCTGCAGGGGCCCCGGGGCTGGAGGAGAGAAAGAACGGGAGCCTGACAGATGGGGCGTGAGGTCAGGGGTCCCCACCCCGGCCTCCTGGGGGCCCATGCTGTGTCACTTAGTGAGGACGGTTGAGTTACTGGACCTTGCTGGAGAGGGGCAACAGGGAAGAAAAGAGACCATTTGCCAAAGAAACCAAATTACTCATTCCCGGGACAATAGCAGGAATAAGCTGCTGCAGTTCCTGGGGCTTCCTGTGTGCCCAGTGTCCCACTGTGCTTGTGGGACCTGGCACTGTTCTCCCCACACTCACGCTTGCCTTCTCAGGTGACACCCATGGATCTGCTCTGGGTACAGCGAGTGACCTGTCCTCAGCAGGTCCCCAGGCCCTATTCTGTGGCTTTCGGCCTCTGGCTTCACTTCCGCCTGCAAAATGGGAATAACTGCACCCAGCTTGCCTCGGGCTGGCACGCAGCTCTGGTCGCTAAGATCTCTCCCATGAGGTGCTCAGCACAGGGCTAGGATGAGCAAGCGCCTGGCCAAGGGTCATGGCTGCTGTTGTTATCATTATACTCGTGTCTGGGCTGCAGGGACTGGGGCCTGGGTGTCCTCTGTGCTAACCCCAGGCATGTGCACACCGAGTTGCTCTCCCTGCTCGCTGGGTGATGGGGAGGGTGCAGTGAGCACTGGCACAGTGGCATGTTTTCCTGGGGTGAGGGCACAGCCAGGTCGGGGTGCAGGGTGGTCCAGCACTGGGCTAGGCATGGTACACACCAATGCCCTACCTGTTTCAACCTGTGACACCTGAGACGCAAGAGCTTGGTGCTGTGGGCTGGTGCCCTCTGATGCCTGCCAGGACCTGGATGTCAGCCATGGCCTCATTCGTGGCACGTGGGAAGCTCTAGAGTGGTGGCCAGACGAGGCCCAGAGCATGAGGAGATGAACTTGGCCAAAGAGGCTGGTGTATTAGCGCAGGGCTGCTGTAGTGCCAGCTGCCCCAGGTGCATGTGCCCGTCAGGTGCTGCATGATTTATAAACTGCCTTCTCAAGTTGCAGTGAGGGGTGGGGGGAGGGAGTTTCCCTGGTGTCAGCTCCACTCACAAGGTTGTCATCACCCCCATGCCAGGGAAGGCAGCCCCTCGACAGGTCATAATTATTTATACCTTGGGGCCACAGTACTTGCGGCCCTCTGCATCCATAACCACTAGCCTATTGATCTGGGAAAAGGAGACCAACAAATCATTATGGATTTGGCCTCCTGCTGGCCAGAGCTGGGTGGCTTGGTCCTGCCAGACTGGGATGATGTCTCTATGCCCTTCTGTGAGCACCCTGAGGCTCTTTGCCTTTTCCTGTCTTCCCCTGGCATAGGTACAGTGACAAATACCGGGGACCCTCCTCTGTCACAGCAGGCAGGTGCCACAGCCTCCAGCGTCCTGGATGGTGAGCGATGGGTTTGCAGGGAGACTATACTCTCTCTCTCTCTCTCTCTCTCACACACACACACACACACATACTCTTGCACGAGCACCAGGCCACCTGCTTTTGCACTGTGCTAAGGGGCTGTACTCATTTAAATAACTCATCTCCTGTCCCTCCGAGAGGTTTTATTATCTTTCATTCGTCCCCATGACACCTCTGTCAGTTAGGAGGGAATTAGTCTTTGCATGTTATAGAGAAGAGAACCTGAGACCAAACAAGTCCCTACTCCTGCAACACCACCCACCCTGCTCAGATTGTCATGTGCCCCATCCACTGCGGCAGTCACAAATGTGCACACAGCACTGCTTGTGACAAGTAGGTGACCCCAACCCCTCCAGGGTCACTGCCTTCCTAGTCTCCCGCCTTTGGGGAAGATTCACCCCTTTCCTCCACCTCCTCCTGCTTCCAGGTGCCAGGAGAGAATAAATCTCCATCCCTCTTAGGTGGGCCCTGGGAGCTCAGCCTGGCCTCTCCACAAGCTTGGGGGTCCCTTGCCTCCACTGACATCCAGTGGAGAAAAGTCCAGAGCCTCTGACTCCCATGGCTATTGTGAGAACTCCTTTGGGCCCACAGGGTGGTGCCGTGGGCATCCACGAACAAGGGCGGCGTGGAAACAGAAGCAGAGGACCTCTCATGCCACTAACATCACTGTTTCAGTGGTGATAATCTCGGTGGTACCAGTTTCCGCATCAGTTGAAGCAGGAGTCTTTGGGGGCCGAATGATTCTCAGGCACTGACAGACGGGACCCTTTTCTGGGAATACTATGCAGGGCATTGTGCAGAAACCAACTCACAGGTGTTCAGGGTTCTGTGGCTCGAGCCGAGACACTTCGTGTTGTGCCCTAAAGGACCTTGAAGTGGACATTGCCAGTCAGCGCTGTCCTGATACTCAGCTATGTGGTTGGGCTCCTGGCTGTACCTTGCTAGAGGCCACTTGTCACCTTTCAGCTCCTTATCTGGAGAAGGGTATGGGCCTTTGCCTGTACCCCCTTTCCTGCTGGCAGTGAGAATTCCAAGCAAGGTTTGGCTTGGGAAAGAGCAGTCCAGGTGGGGCCCCTGTGCAGTCAGGAGCAGCTCTGATCTCACTCCACAGCGTGAGGACTGGTGCCTGACTATGACGCGGGGCCTGGGTTCTGCTGCAGTACCTGGAGACAGGGTCACACGCACAGCCTGGGCGGGCTGGGCTCACCCTCTGTGAAGCAGGAGAATGGAGTATGGCAGGCATGACACTGCAGCCACAAAGCAGCATTTGGTGGATGATGGCTGTGACACTCCTGGTGGAAGTCCCCCAAGAGCCTCGGGGAGGTTGCCAGGACATGCAGGGAGCAGGCAGGCGATCTCCATTGCCAGGGATAGAGGGGCTCATACAGGGGTCGCTGACCAGAAGCTGATAGTCCAGGGGAGACAGGAGACGTGGCCCAAAGAAACGACAAAGAAAAAATGAAAAGGTTGCTCTTGAGAAGAAACAACCGGGCAAATGTCTGCTATGGACTGTCGCAGTCCTTTACCCTGACCACAATCCCATTGTCAACGTGGCACGGAGGGTGTAGGTTTGCCCCAGGTCAGCGGGCCAATTAGTGCTACCCCACTGGGGACCAAAGATGGCTGGGAAAGACTCTCAGGGACGTGTTTTCTGGACCTATGAAATAGAGCCCAGCCCTGACCCCAAGGCACCCACAGGGCCTGAGCGTCTGGAGCCACAGCCCCTGCCCCCAGCTGCCTCCTGGGTGCACGACACAGGTGCCACAAGGCTGCTGCCGACCACAGCACATCACCACGCTTCCCTTTGTCCTTGCGGCTGTGGGACTTGGTCTCAGCCCTCCCACATACCCTCTCAAGTTTAAGTTTGCGGCCCTGCCACAGTGCAGCCCATGTACAGTGGGCTGTATTGATGTGTTTGTGGGCTGCCTGACCCACCTTGTTTCTGACCAGGAAGGGGAAAACAGAAAAGCACTTTTGGTGGATGGAATTATTATAATTTCTCTGATTCCTTAGCAGCCTTTAATTACTTCACAACTTTGTGGTGCTGGCTAGAAGCCGTGAGGGGCTGGGCTCTCTCTCTTCATAATGACCTTAAGTGGAAACTGCCTGTCTGTCTATTAAAAAGCCCGCTCTTCTCTCCAGATGAGATAATACCACCGGGAGATTGCACCCGGGGTATAATCACTAGGTACAATACAATTGTCCCAGCTCACTGTCTTCATCGGCGAGCGGCCAGCCCACCTCTCAGGCATGGGGACAGCCAGCCTGGGAGAGCTGGGTGCCCGGTCACGTCCTTGTCCAGGAGGGCACCCGCTCAGGCTGATCCCCTCTCCCAGTCCTGCCCTGGAGGGAGGGAACTGGCATGGCAGTCCCTTCCCGTCTGATCCAAGCTCTGTCACACCTCCTGCACTCAGTACAGACCTTGTGTTTCAGGGATTCCTCCTTCCACATGAGCTGTAGGCAGTGGGCCAGCCTGTCCTCCCTGTCCTCTGTCCACACCATGATGCTCCCGCACCCGAAGCCCTGGCCTGCTTCACCAGCTTCTTCCCATGATTGAGCCAAGACTGGCCTAATGAGCAGGTGTGTGTGTGGGGGGTTCACCTCTGTGAGTGACCCTGTGGAGGAGCAAGCTGCATCACATGGCCCCCTGATTCCCTTGCCAGGGGCTGAGGCAACCCGGCCCAGGCCCTTCCCTCCAGATCTGAAGGCACAAGACCCCACTCTTCAGGGCTGTCTCATACCCACTCATTCTAGCTTCTAGCCCCTCTGAGGACCCTCTGTCTCCTGACTCTGGCCTGGCCTTTCCTTCTTGGGACCAGCTGGCTCAGGCTGGTAAGGGGCCCTTGGTCTAGGGCATCTGTCTGTGCCCACCTGGCTGGGGCAACTAAGTGAGGCAGTGGGGTGAGCTGCTTACTGGGCAGCTGAGTGTCTACTTCTCATGAGCTTTCCCACCCTCAGGGTGCTGGGGTGGGTGTGTGGACAGTGCTGCCCCCAGCAATTCACTATTAAAATGTAATTTTCATGGCAAGATGCTAGGAGAGAGAAATCTTTTCCATGTGGCACTTAGAAGGTGGGTCTTTGGGACGGGCTGGGGTTAGAGGAGTCATCAGGGTGGAGCCGCTGTCTGCATCCTGGACTTCATGGAAGAAGCAGGAGACAGCTGTGTACATGTGGCAGGTGCTCCTTCTTTCCTGACAGGAGGCCCTGCAAGGCCCTCACAGCCCAGGGACTCTATCCTCACCAGATGCAGGCTGTTGGCCCCAGGCCAGAGCTGCAATAAACCCTTTTAAAAAATAATTCACACTGTCTCAAGCATTTCATCATAGCAACAACAACAAAAAAAAAATGCAGAAATACAGTGGGGATCAAAGACAGGACAGACAGAAAGCTGTCTCCCTTAAAACTTCATGCATTTGTCACGGATGAACTACTAAAGGATTTTCTCCAGTGGTCTTCCAGGCCTATGTAATGTTTGTTTTGCTTTTTCTTTCTGTACACTTTTTCTAGAGTAAGCGTATTCCTTAAACATAGGTGTGGAGCTGTGAACAATTGTGTGTTTAGCTCTGTGAGTTCTTGCCAAGTGAGAACACACGTGTGACCATACTGTCTCAGTTACTCTTCTCTTGTTGCTGGGAAGAGAGAAATACCTGACCCCCAGAATGAAGAAAGATTTATTTAGCTCACAGTCAGTGGAGGTTTCAGCCCATACTTAGCTGGCTCCATGGCAGAGCTGCACATGACAGCGGGCAGCCTTTCATGGCAGCGGCAAAGAGCAGAGAGGGCAGGGAGGAGGAACAGCAAGAACGGCCTAAGAGAGGAAGTCTGGCTCCCTTAAATTGCATTCAGGCTACCCACCCCGGGCCAGGTGTGGCACTCACGCCCACGATCCCAGCGGCACTCACGCCCACGATCCCAGTGGCACTCACACCCATGATCCCAGCGGCACTCACACCCATGATCCCAGCAGCACTCACACCCATGATCCCAGCAGCACTCACACCAATAATCATAGTGGATCATGAGTTAATCATAAACTGTAGAAGTCCACCCCATGACTGCATGAAGCTTTGAGGGGACAATTAGATACAAACCATGACACATATCCAGGTCAGGAGGCAGACTTTGAGGCAGGGCATGGGGACACATGCTTGTAATCCACACACTCTCTGGGAGGCTGAGATAGGAAGATTGCAAATTGTCACCCAACCTGGGCAATTTAGTAAGATCCTATTAAAAAAAGAAAAAAAAAAAAAAAAAGGCTAAAGATGTGGCTCAGGGAAGGTTCTCTGTTGCATCCCTAGTGCCACAAAAAGAGAAGAAGGAAAAAGAAGGGAGAACTGGTAGCCCCTCTGCAGAGGTGCCTGCCCTGGCTCCCATCCCACGGGTTTCCAGGGCCGTGGTCCCTGCCACACACGAGAGCTCCTGGAGCTGGCAGCCACTTCCCCTCACCCAGCCCTGCAGACCACCCGGAACCTCAGCCCCACCATGGAGCTCCTGTGTACCCCTGGATAACTCACTTGCCCTAACCCAGTAGTAGTCGACGATGCGGGGTCCTGGAACACACGGGATGGGATGGGCAGCCTCACACTGTATGCCCTGGAGGGACTGTCCCCTGTGGCCATTCCCCCTGGACACCTCTCCCTCAGGGGTCACTCTGCAGGTGGTGCTGGTGCTGGGGTCTGAGACTGGGTGGGGAAGAGTCTGTTTAGCAGAGAGCTAAGTGGTGTGGTGGAGACTTGGGTGCAGAGGAAGGTAGGGTCTTTTCTAGATCATCCTCCACCCTCAGTGTAGTTCTGCACAATGGTAAGAGGTGGGCCTGTCCTCAGGATACAGCTGGGGAAGTGGGCCCTAGGGGTATTGACCTGTCCAAGGTCACAGAGCTATCCCAGACCTAATCTCTGTGTTCTTCCCCAAAGCAAGTTCATGTGTATCTTATCCCTCAAAAATCCACTTAGGTTTTGGGGTTTAGGAGAGACAGCCCCGAGGCTGGGGAAGGCAGCACTGGGAGGGATTTGGCTGGGGGAAGGACTCTGCCGAGGTGACCTTTTTTGTGTGCCAGCCCCTCCAGCCTCCTGCATGGCTGAGATGCGTATCAGCTGCCCGATCTCGGGCCTGCATGGGAAAACACAAAAATCTTTAAAGGTTTCTTTGCAACTAGAACAGATTCCTCCCTCCCCCTTCCTCTGGTCAGGGCTGTGAGGGCCAGAGCGATGGGAGAAGAATGACAGATTTCTGCAGAGCATTGTCTTCCTTGTCACCTCCCCCAAATCATCAGGTCCTCCACATTTTCAGGGGCTACCAAGTCTTAAAAAAAAAAGAAGAAAGAATTCCACCTAACACAACCCCAAAGATGGAGACAGAGATGAGGCAGCAGCAGTTACTGGTGCGGAAAGCCCTAAATGGTGTGGAAGTAATGCCTAAAGTGTGCTGGCGATTACAGGCATTTCCACAAGCACACTAGCTGGCGCACGGGGCGGGGCCGCAGCCGTGGGGAAATAAATAAAGAAGCATGCAGGCCTCAAAGGTCCTGCTTAACAGTTGCTGTGTGGAAGGGGACTGGAGTAGGTCACTAGTGTGGGGGAAAGGATGGCGAGAATATTCATCCATCCATCCATCCATCCATTCATTCACTCATTCACTCATTCATCCATCCATCCATCCATCCACCATTCATCCATACATTCATTCCCCAGGTGTTGCCTGGTGCCTGTGGGATGCTGGGGACACAGGAATGAGATGTAGTCTCAGGCCTCCAGGAAATCCAGACTGGGCAGCTGCTCACCTACAGCAATGCCCTGAGAAACAGGACAGGAGACCAAGTACTTGAGGATTGGAGTGGCTCTCATGCATAGCTTGGCTGTTTCAAGCTAGAAGCAGGAAAGCTGAGCCTGCTTCCTGCTGCCTCCCTGGCTCCCACGTCCCTCCCCACGTTGCAGTGTATGCTCACACCAAGCTCCTCTGCCTCGAAGCCCACGAAGTCAGCTTGGAGGCTGGTGCCCTGCTCCGTCTGTGGCCCCATGGCCACATACCCCACAGCCTGTGCTGTAGTTGCTGCTCCAGTTGGCCCTAGGGCAGCAGGGCTGGTGCAAGCTTCCCCAGGTGGGGCCTGTCCATGTACTGCTTGCTTTCTGACATTAGCAGGGACCCTAAAAGATGGGAAAGGCCCTTTTAGAGGGCCAGGGAGTTCAGTGCAGAAGGGCCAGGGCTCAGGGGCCATAGGCTCGGGTGACCATACCCTCCTGACACTGTCCAGCTTATTTATATCACTTGTCTGACACCTGGAAAGTCCCATCCAAAAATCCAAGACTCAAGCCAGCAAGATGGCTCCATGGTCTAAAGCACCTGCTTAGGCAAGCTTAGGCAACTGCAGGGACCACAATTTGATCCCCGACACCACATGCTGTGCCAGCCCCACCCCCAGGGCAGGCTGAACTGGCCATTAAAAAAAAAAAAGCCAAGACTCAAGAAGTAATGTAGTGACCGGGCATGGTGGCACATGCCTGTACTCCCAGCACTTAGGAGGTTGAGGCAGGAGGATTGGTGTGAGTTCGAGACCAGCCTGGACTACAAGAGTGAGCTCAAGGCCAGCCTGAACTGCATAGTGAGACCCTGTCTCAAAAAGACAAAAAAAAAAAAAAAAAAGAAAGAAAGAAAGAAAGAAAGAAGTAATGTAAAATGGGGTCTGTAGCTAGGCCTGCAATCCCAGCATGAAGGTAAGAGGATTGCCATGAGTTCAAGGCCAGCCTGAGCTACATACATAGCAAGACCCTGTCTCAAAAAAACCCAAAGGGGGAAAAATGATGGAGTCTGTATCTTACAATTTCTTTGGAATCTCAGAAAGGACCAAGCATAGGAAAACTAAATAATAACAGTAACAAAAGAGAGACCACGCCTGCATTCAGTCACATGTCTTTTATAACCAGTCTGTGACATTGGTGTATCACGGTCTTCTTCATGTTACTTCAACAAAATACTCAGTGCAGGCTACTTGTGAATTAAAGAGGATGACTTAGTGCACAGTTCTGGTGGCTCCAAGTCCATGCAGTGCAGGGCAGGCAGCAAGGGCAGCCCCTTGGCCGTGGCACCTAGTGGCACATGGCAGGTGGCAATGGCAGATGTATACTGGGCATGGGTAACCACATTGTGAGCCAGGGACAGAGACCTAGAGAGCAAGCTTTGAACACAGGCACTAGGGCATGCTTAGCATCCAAGCTGTAGTAGCACATATGGAGATTCTCCCAGTCTTTAAGATTGCGGCCCCGTTGCAGCTGGCCTGAAGGGACCCCTGTGCTGGTCCCTCCTGTACTACACCCTGGTCCCTAGCATGGAAGGGAGAATGGTGGGGAGGCCAGCACCACCTGCGTCACCGTGAGCCAGGCTGGCGCCTCTTTCCTTGAGAGCCTCCACACCAGCACACAGATGCACACATTGTTCCCCTCCCCACACATCTGCCCTGCCTCCTTCTGTCCCGTGTCTTCCTCACGGGTCAGTGCCCCAGAGTGCTAAATCATAAGCAAATCGGCCACAACCAGCAGGAGGCCAGGAGGACACAGTGAGGGCCACTGCCATCAAGGCCATTAGCAGCGAGCTGGCCTGGCGAAGAAAGCTGGCTGATTGAGAGAGTGGCTGGCCTCTGCCTCAGGATGTTTCACAGCCCTTCACAGGGGGTCACGGGCTGGGACACATGTGGGACTTGAGACTCATTGGAAATTCACAGCATGCATGGTTCACAGCTGGGACCTTGGTTCACCTGCCTCCTCCAAGAGCAGGACCCATAGGGCACGGTTTCTCTCTTACCTGGGTGCCTTGGAGGGCTTCAGCTTGGACCAGGCCTCAGGAGTCAAGCAGGCATGGACATGGATTCTTACTAGTGTCTCGCTGGGCCTCAGTCGTCCTCCTCCGTAAAATGGAACAGTCACAGGACCTGCTCTATAATAAGCTGCTGCAGTGTACCTGAAGCCCCTGGAGCAGGACTTTCCTGGCACATAATGAGTGCCCCACAGTTCCACAAAGGGTCGGGGGACCCTGCATGTCACTTCAAGCACAGGGAAGTAGAGTGAAGTCAGCTCCAGACCGAGGAGTCCCAGGGACCATGCTTCCCAGGGCCTGAGCCAGGTGGACAATGTGATGATGCCATGGCACTGTGGGGTCTGAGGGGCTCTGCCGCCCCCAGGAGAGAGCAGGCCAGTGTTGAGGCTAGCATTGGGCCAGTGCTCCAGGGGGCCTCTGGGTGTTCTGTGCGTCAGTCACATCCCAACAGAGGACGGAGCACATGATGGTAAACCTCAGTTTACCCACATCTCCCACATCCTCTGCAGTCTGGCTAGTGCTTGGGGACAGGCCCCTTTTCGCTGTGTCACTGGAGGGCCTGGGAGGGGCTGCCAACTGGGCAGGCCTGTCCCTTCTGCACGGCTGGCCTTGCAGCCGGCCTGCAGCAGACACGGCTTTTTTGTTTTTGGTTAAAAAGCCTCATTGGAGCGTTATGATATTGGAATGTGAAGGGTAATTGAGCTGAAAGCTATTCTCTTCCTGCGCCTGGCGCAATAGGATGGTGGCGGCCTGGGCCTGTGCGGCAGCCTGGGAATCCTGATGGAAGTTCTGCTCAGGGTTGGGGCCTGTGGCAAGGAGTAGAGCTGGTGCTCCACTTCTCCCTGGCACTGGAGCAGGTGACCAGGCCCAGCCTGGCTTGCTGGGGGATAAGTGGAGGTCCCTACCCCTCCTGGCTGCTTCCTCCATCCCTACTCTAGAAGGGTCTCTTCTCCACTGTATTTCTTCTCCCGTCCCACTTGGCCTCTGCCAGTGGTTAGCAGCTCCAGTGTTTCTAAACCAAATTTTCATAAACATACATATCTTTGGATGTCTTAAGAATAGGTCTTGGTTCCACAGGTCTAGAGTTGGCCTGAGACTGTACTTTCTCCAAGTTCCCAGATGAGGCTGGGGAGTTAGTCTAGCAGTGTAAGTGCCTGCTTAGCAAGTGTAGGGTCTTGAGTTTGATCCCCAGAACAA